>CM053792.1:104835993-105088493 GCA_028749045.1 Cupressus sempervirens | reverse complement strand
ACCTGGCCTCAAAAGTGAAGCACTTTCTTATGGCATGGGGCTATGATGAGGAGATGGGATTGGAGTGGTATGCAGAGAAAGAACGAGACTAGTGTGAGGAGATGGAATGGGAGTAGCATGTGGGGAAGGTATTGGAGTAGGAGCACTATCCTTTGGTTCTTCCACTTTCTTCTCTTCAGTACCATTTTGGGTTCCTATAACTAGCAAGGAACCATCATGACATGTCTGGGCTATAGGGGTATTCTTATCGAGGGGTTGATCACCTCCACTTGCAAGTTGAGCCAGTCCTTGGGTGGAAGCTATGGTCACACCCATTGTAGCACTCTAAGATGTAGGCATTGCAGCTATTGGAGAAGCTTGAGTGGTTTCACCTTTACTTCAACTCTTTTTGGTTGTCCACTCGACCTGTTTCCTAGTTCTCTTGATTATCCTAGCTCTCATGATATCAAGATTCTCTTCCACATCTACATATGGCTCAGAACTTATAGGAATTCCCCTTAATTTAGTCAAATATGTATTTCTATACATATTTTGACCATCATCCTCCAATCCTTCTACATTGAGATCAATGTCATATGTCTTTATTTGTTCCACCGTGAGCCTGGCGAAAGCACGATCTTGGCTCTCCAACGCATCCTTGCAATCTACCCAATGATCCTCTAAAGTGGTGACATGCTTGATCACACTCCTGATTTGAAGCACCTCTCTTGCATATCCATTTGGGTCGAACATGGGCCTCACAAACTCATATTCCTCCAATTTGTACTTATTATTGAATACCTTGAGCATGTTCTTGGCATCAGATTGAGAATCACAACTGTAAGCCTCAACCTTCATGGGGAACTCATATCCCTTCTTCCTTAGACTGGTTCTTAACACATTCACTTGGATAGCTTGTCTCACAATCTCTATGAGTACAATCATGTCACTCGGGTATCTAGGCAGCTTCAGAGGAAATTCGTTGAAAGCTGCAAGATGAAAATATAAGAAGGATGAGAATTGAATGAAGTAGCTACCAAATTGACTAATGGTCTCCATCGCTTTTGGGCTAAACCTCCTCTCTGGGCATCCTTGTAGCTCCCTGTAAATCCTCATTGTAAAAGAGTCATTAACCCTAACATACTCTGCTTAACTATTTTGTAACTGTGAGCATGGATAAAATTCATAACTTTTTACATCATCAAGAAAATCCTCTATTATGGGAAGGCCTAGCCACAATTTTAAAGAAGCCAACATATAAATCAGGAAAAAGGACATGTAGAAGGTATTATAGAACTTTATAGCACTAAGAGCTCTGGATAGATGTTCACTCACCTCATACGCCCAATGAACATAATGTGTGTCTAAATAGATGATTTGCACTAAAAAGAAATGTTGTTCTATAAAATTGAGTGCTTCTACCTCACCTTTCAACCAATGCAAAAGAACCAGGATGTCCATGATTTCAGGCTTGAGATCAATGCCAAAAAGGGTCTTAGGAACCTTACTCTTAGGTCCTCATGGCTTTTGGAACCAAGACCTCATGATTTCCTTCCGCCACACCATCTTCTTCAAGGAGAACTTAGACATGGCTCCTCCCATGGTCAATTCAGAAAATTCTTCCCGCTTAAGAATCCAAAGGCAATTGACTATGGTTTTTCAATCAATTGAGATCAAAACTGTATGATCCAGCAACAAAATTTGTTTAGTGTCCAGATTGTAATGGTCAATACATTCGATGATCAGCTCAGCGGCTTGAATTGCCACTGGAAACTCGGCTACTTCCACTAGCCTGCTTCCTCAAAGTTTTTATGTTATTGGGTGAATTGGCTCTATCCTCAACCTTCTTTAGAAATCTTGTATGTCAAAGAAATAGAGTGAGGTATCTATAACATTCTGTAATGTCAACTTAATCCCATTCAGTCCATCAAATTCAGTGAATCTTGTTGCCATCTTAACTGAAATTGTGATGAATTAAAAATCTTAAGACTGAAAATAGCATAGAGAGTAGAGCTTTGCAATTATCAGAATTCTAAAATCACTATCCAATTCAATAGCATAATAGTTCAAATAAGATAGTGGTAGTTTGAAAATCTATTATGTTCATCTCTATATAGAAATCCCAATCCACCTGTTATGTAATGCCCACCTGTTGTTTGCTTTTATGTTCTAATTGACAAATTCTTTTAGGCCAATTTTATGCATTGATTAGTTTTAGAGATACTAGATTTACAATATTATGATATCATTTCATGACTTGGATTAGTGATATATCAGTGGTGATTACTTAGTTGATTTCATTTCACGTGTTGTTAATGATGTCTTGATGATTCCTAATTAGTAAATGTGGTTTCTTTCATAAGAATGTTAACGTGATGCCTTTAATGATGACTATGTTTGTATTGATAGAGATGCATTATTATACCTGAGCATTTGATGTTTGGTTGGTGATTTTTATGATACTTACCCCATACTTGCTTGTGTATGGTGTTCGTGTTTATTGTTATCTTTTTGTCTGACATGTTTGATGTGGTTAGGGGAGGGAGTCATAGTCACCTGCTAGTTGGGATCTACACGATGCACCACTCCCTGCCATTGCCTGTTTAGTTTAGATATATTATATACATGTGCATGCTCGTCTTTTACGCAAGATGCAGGTACTGGACATCGACTTCCCTGAATTGCCAGGATGAGTGTGCCCAATTACAAATACTCAAATGGTGAGAATGGGAAGATAATGATTAGGTCCAATCCCATCCATAGCCTAAAATACTTGTCCTACAAGGAGGACTTGTAACAGACTATCTGCCCTTTTTAAAACCCATGAGTCTTTTGTGCGTATGTTGTTTTATGAGTCTTTGATGAATTTTCTATTAATTAGTCTAATAAAAGGATTAAATTAATGATTTAATTTAATGGAAAATTATTATGACATTTTAATATTTAATTATATTTAATTAATTGATAAATTAATTAAATAAAAAAGAATTAAATTCGAAGATAAAAGTTATAAGAATAAATTTGGAACGTGATAATATTTATTTAATTTAATAATAATATATTTAGAGTTCATTTTTAAATAAATGCTAAATATTGTTATTATTTAAGTTGATGAATATTTTATTCGAATATGTATCGATAAGATGATGATGGCACGCGCATGGCAAATTGCAGTGGCTAGGGCTTGCGTGCCCTAGGCCTGGTGTTTGGGTAATATGTTGTGTAGGTGTTCGCATGGAATCTGGTTGGTAGGGAGTGGGTTCAGCAGGCTACATCGGGAGTTTGTGGAGAGGTAGGGGTTTTTGAGCACTCGGGCAGAGTTGCGGTCAGCTGGGGCTGGTCTGAGTCTGCAGCGTCTTCATTCGGGGGTAGGCAGTGTGGAGTCAATAGCAGGGTGTGGGTTTTGTTGTTAATATTATCGATTGGTGATTGGATCTTAGTATTTTCTCATGGGACAACCAAAGGTCCCGTCTCAAATATTATCTGAGGATTTGGTGATGGTTGATTCCTCTCTTTTGATGTGGGGAGGGGCTGAAGGCAAGGCTAACATTCTTCTGTCTAGGATGAATGCTTCATCATCAAAGTATTTTGTCTGTGTCAAGAAGATGAATGGATTTTTGGAGTGATCTGATGATTGACCAGTGTTAATTATTCAACCAGAGTAGATTTCAGAGGATGTGGAGTATTGGGGCAAGCATGTGCTCATATGTAAGTTTTTGGGTCTTTGGCTTTCTCTTCCTGTGTTGGAATCATGGGCGCATCGGATATGAAACCCAAAAGGGGATATAGAAATTCTTTTGGCAGCCAACAACTATTTTATGGTTATTTTCTCAAGTATGTCAGACAAGAATAAGGTTTCTGAGGGAGTCCCATACTTCTTTAACCAGGTTGGGCTTTTCATCAAACCTTGGCACATTGGATTTAACTCCGATGAGGAGATCCCTTCTTGGGTCCCTATGTGGGTTCGGCTTCCTCGGTTACCTCTAGAATTTTGGAGAGAGGATATCCTTCATTCGATATCACTTTTGTTGGGGAAACTGATTGGGTCGACCACACTAACCCAAGATTCAAAGGTAATTTCATATGCACGAATTTGTGTGGAAGTTGATCTGAATAATCCGTTGCCTAATTCTATGGAAATTTGTTTGGGCCCTTCTTCATGGATTCAACAGTTGGACTACAAGACTTTACCCTTCAGATGCAGGATTTGTCGTGAGTATGGGCACTTATAGCGTAAATGCCCCTCGAATAAATTTTCTCAATCATTTACGGCCATTGTGCCGACTCCTAAGGAAGATAAGGGGAAGGCCCATATGCCAAAAGGTCCCTCTACAGATAAGGAGGGTTTTATCCCAGTAAAACCGTGTAATAAAGGAAAGGGGCAGAAGAGAACTTGGACGGATAGACAAAGTGATGGCACTTTTAACAGGTTTGATGTTCTAGAGAATTTGGTACAAGAGGAAGGAATACCTGTTGAGATATCCCCAAGTGATGGTTCCTTTTCAGAACCCCAGCTATAGGAGGATGGGATTCTAGTCTAGGTTTCTGAGAAAGAACAGGGCCAACCAGTTGGATTAGATGGATTGGTTTAGGAGATAAGTTGTGATATTCTTGGTGGGTCGCATCCCTGTGACACTCCATTTATCACAGTTGCTAACCATCCCAGCAAGAAAGGGGTGCCTGACAATACAAAAGGTTCTAAAGCTGCTTACACTTTAGGCTTACAACAGAAGCCTTTTAAAAAGGGGACCTTAGAGAAGTCTGCTAAGAGTGGAAGGAAGACAGATCAGGAAAAGGTTAAGATGATGGTTGAGACTTTGGTTGAGCCAAGGTTAGTGATGCCCATTGACTCCCACTTCTCACAGTCTTCTAAATGATTATTCTTTCTTGGAATGTGAGGGGCTTGAATAGCATCCCTAGACAAAAGGCTATTCGTAGATTGATAGAGTCGCATTCTCCAAATGTTATTTACATTTAGGAAACTAAGCTTTTAGTTGATGAATTGGATAACTGTGGACCAAACATTGGCCCCATGGTTGTTAGCAGGGAGTAGGTACTCAAGGGAGCTCGAGGGGTCTCGCTTGTCTCTGGAATCTTAAGAAGGTGACTACCTTGTGGTGGATTGCGAGTAGGTCTTCCATCTCTTTTATGGCTTCTCATTTTGAGACAGGTGAAAGGTGCATGTTCTCTAATATTTATGCTCCTAGTGATTTGGTAAGTAAATCCCTTATGTGGTCTCATATTATATTTGTTCGATCTTTGGATCCTTTTCTTCCTTGGATTGTGGCTGGAGATTTTAATGCTATTACTAGTCTAGAGGAAAAGAGGGGCGAGATTTCTTGACTGCGTCCTTCTTCTAACATGCTTAGAGATAAAATTGGTTCTTTGAATCTTATTGATGTTAAACCCAATTCTGGTATATTCACCTAGAATAACAGAAGGAGTGGGATGGAGGCTATTTCAAAAAGGCTTGATAGGTTCCTGGTATCTTGTTTTTGGATGGATAGTACATGGTCTACCAGTTCAAAAATTCTTGATTGGAGAGGCTCTGATCACTGGCCTATTAGGCTCTTTGTCACTCCTTTCAAGACTTCTAAGAATCCCTCTTTCAAGTTTCAGCTGATGTGGTTGAGGGATCCCTCCCTGCAAGGTCTTATGATAGCCTGGTGGTATGAGGGTAGGCCTCCTCATGGTACTTCCATGTACACCTTCGAGAAGAGACTTTAGCATGTGAAATTCAAGCTAAAATAGTGGAATAAACAATGTTTTGGAAACCTTCAAGAGCATTTGAGAGAAGCTCAAGCTAGGCTGGATAGTGTCACTCGCCAGATCAAGGATCTAGGCATGACTCCAGATTTGATGTCTAAAGAATCCTTAGCTCAGAGGGAAGTTGAAGAATGGGAGCTTTGGGAGGAAATATTTTGGAAGCAAAAGTCTCAGGTGGACTGGTTGCAGGAGGGAGATAGAAACACTTCTTTCTTCCACAACATTGTTAAAGCTCGCAGGTTTGGGAATTCTATCACTTCTCTTGTTTCTACTTCTAGAGATCAGCTCTTTTCTGAGGAGGCAATTTCTTTAGAGGCCACTAGTTACTTCTCTCAACTCTTCTCTAAGGAGGATCCTATTTCTTTGGAGGAGACAAGAGCTATCTTAGATTGTATTCCTTGTCTTGTGTCCAGTAGTATGAATAGAGATTTATTAAAACCTATTATGCTTGAGGAACTGGAGAAAGTGGTATTTGGTATGCCGAAAGGTAAAGCCCCGGGCCCAGACGGGTTTCCCATTGAATTTTTCTAGGAGTTTTGGGGGATTATTAAATTTGATCTTCTAGATGTTGTCCAGGAGTCATATCAAAATAAACAAATGCTCAAGTCTATGAATGCTACTTTTCTGGCTCTCATTCCCAAGATTGATGGGGCTAATAGGTTGGATCAGTTCAAACCCATTGCTCTATGTAATGTCACATACAAAATTATCACAAAATTAATTGCTAAGAGGCTTAAGCCTTTTTCTTTCCACTCTAATATTTGAGGAATAGGGAGGTTTTGTTAGTAGGAGACAGATTCTTGATGGGGTGGTTATTACTTTAGAGGCTATTCACTCTATGGCCACGTCCAAGGAAAAGGCTATGTTTATTAACCTGGACTTAGCTAAAGCTTATGATCTAGTTAGTTGGGATTTTCTGGGTCATGTGCTTCTAGCTTTTGGATTTGATATGGAATGGGTGGATTGGGTTCTCAGCTATGTGTCTTCCCCATCCTTTTCGGTTCTTATTAATGGAGAACCTACTAACCTATTCTTTACTTCTCGAGGACTTCAACAAGGGGATCCTATCTCTCCATATCTATTTATCATTATGGCAGAGGGCTTGGGTAGATTTATAAAATCTCAAGCATATTTGGGACTTGTTCAAGGGTGGAAGTGGCGCAATGATATTCCAGCATACACGCACCTTCAATTTGTGGATGATACTGGACTAATGGGCTTGGCTACTATTAATGAGCCAAGAAACTTCAGAAAGATTTTAGATACTTATTTAAAAGCTTCTAGACAGCAAATTAATGAAGGCAAATCATCTATTTATTTCTTTAATATCCCTCAATCGATTTAGTTCAGGATTGCTAGAATTCTCAGGTTTTAAGTTGGATCCCTCCCTTTGATCTATCTTGGAGTACCTTTAGCTTTGGGGACTCAACAAAAAGAATATTGGCAAGGTCTTTTGGAAAAAATTTGTAGTAGAGTGAGTCACTAGACTCATAGGTGGCAAGGGTTATCCTTCTCAAGACTGTGATTCAGGCTCTTCCTATTTATAGGTGTTTAGTGCAAACTCCTCCCATTGGAGTTATGAAAGATTTTGATGCTTTGTCACGAAAATTCCTTTGGTCAGGCAATCTCCTATCCTCTAAATGGAGCTTAGTCAACTGGGACATTGTTTGCTTGCCTAAGTTTGGTGGGGGACTTGGCCTTAAATGTATAGCTCTCGACGTCAAGGCTCTTGTAGCAAAGTTGTACTAGAGGTGGTGCAAGAATCAAGATCGGGATTGGGCCAAGATTCTGACCCATAAGTATTTCCCAGGAGTGGAGTTTCAGGATATTCCTAGATTGGAGCTTGATGGTAAGGGGTCCTTTATTTGGGACACCCTTAAAAGGGGTGCTCCTCTTATCAAGGAAGGCCTTTTTTGGATATGTAATGAGGGGTCAAGTGTGTTATTCTAGCAGGTCTATTGGGATGGACACCCTCCTATTCTCTCTAGCTACCCCCACCTTCAGCCTCCGTATCAAGTTTTTTCTACTACAGGATGGACCACGGTAGCTCACTTCAAGATTGTTAAGAGGTGTGGATCGATGGAGGTGGCTAGTTGGAAGAATCCATAGGTTTTTCCCCTGAGGGGCTCCTCGAAGATTCGGGCTGAACTGGAAAATCTTCTCTCTACTAGGCTATGCAGCTCTTCTAAAGACAAAGACATCCTAGCTTGGGGTCCTTGCCCTAAAGGAAAGTTCAGTGTGGCCCAAGGATATGCTTGGTTGGATAGTCAATGTAATGAAGTTTAGGAGGTTCCCTGGTGGAGGAAGGTTTGGAATAAATCCTCTTGGCCGAAATGTAATTTTTTTCTATGGTTGGTTGCTCAAAAAAAGTGTCTTACTTGGGATAATCTCCAGCGAAGAGGGTTTCAGGGACCCTCTTTCTGTCCCCTATGTAGGTTGGATGGGGAAGATGTCTCTCATGTTTTCTTCTTATGTCCTCTCTCTAGAGAGATCTGGCATAAGTGGTGGGAGGCGTGGTGTCATAGATGTATTCATGTCGAATCTCTTATTAAATTTTGGGATAGCCTTGGCAGACCCCCTACGAAAACTTCATTCCTTCAGGTGGCCTAGGCTATTGGACCTTCTTTCATTCTTTGGAATCTTTGGCTAGAGTGTAACCGTCAAATTTTCTACAACTCCAGCTTGGGAGTCACTAAAATATGGCAGTTGATCTTAAGCAGGCTTCAAGAGACTATCTCTGCTAAATGTGATATGACGGAGCCGGTGGATCCTGGTGATTTCAGTATAGTTAGGAACTTGGGATTAGTGGACAAAGGATTGGGAACTATTAGCAGTAAGAGATCTCAGTTGCTAAAGATGAAGGTTTGTAGAGTGGGGAGATGGAGTCCTCCACCAGATGTAGTCCTAAAGATTAACATTGATGGCTCCTCCCATGGAAACCCTAGACAGGCTGGAGTGGGGGGGATTGGGAGAGATACAGATGCCAATTTTATTTTCATATTCTTTGTTCACAAAGGAGTTCAATCCAATAACGTGATGGAGGCATTGGCCATTAAGGTGGCTATGGAGCAGGCTTTTTCTCTTGGATGGAGAAGAATGGTGTGTGAGTCGAACTCTCAAATCGTTGTGGATATAATAAATAACCAGAGAGTGGATGACTCTAATTGGCAAATTGCCTCTCTTGTTAGAGAGATTCTTCACTTGAGTAGCTTTGTGGATGGGATCTCCTTCTATCATATTCCTAGGGAATGGAATGGAGTGGCTGATGTCTTGGCAAAATGGGCATCAGAGAGGGGTGTTGGTTGGGATATTTTTGATAGGGATGATCTTCCTATTGATTATGGTGAGACCTTCGAGCAATTAGTGGAAAAGGATAGAACTTAATTGGTGTTGGGTTGGTGTTTTGGTTGTTTGGGCCTGAGGCCTTTTGTATTCTGGCTTTAATTGAATAAATTTTTACCCCTTTTTCCAAAAAAAATTTGATGAATATTTTATCAATTAATTTTTGAAAATATATTAAAAAGAGAAAGATATTAAATTTATGAAAAAAAATTAAGTTCGCATGATGCATGCATGAGATTTAAAATATAAGAAATTAATCAAAAGATAAAATGTGTGAACTTAATAAAGATATTTTAAAATGCGCATGAGATTTAAAAGTTAATAAATTAAATAAAAGTGCAATCTAGTGGAAAATTAAATAAAGTAATTTAATAATTCATTTGACGTGCATGAAAGGGATAATAAAATAATATCCTAATTAAAAGCAAACTAATTGTGCGTTAAAGAATTAATTAAGTAAAATAATTATAATTTTAGAGTTGTGGAGACAGAAACCCTAAAAAGGTTATTAGAGTTATATTAGAGGGTTTTCGGGTCATTATTACACACACAAGTTTTAGGGTACACACAAGTTTTGAAGAGCAACTCTGAGGGTTTGGAAAATAAGGGAATTTTTTTGTGGCTTGAAGGATTTTGCTTAGGAATTTTCATCTAGCTGTCAGAGTTTAGCATCAATACGAGGTAGGGTTTTGAAATTTCAAGAATGTATTTTCAGTTGGAAAAGATCTGTTTGCTTCGTGTTTGATTGGGTGCTTAAATTTTGTTTGACATTCTATTTATTTTCATGGATATGTGGGAATAAATTTGATTCTTGTTTATATTTACAAAAGTAAATCGTAGTTAAAGTTGGGAATGATTTGAGATTTAAAAAGAAATTTTAATTTGGAAATTCGGATGGTTTTTCGATATTTCCCCTATCAAATTTAATCGCAATTGTTTATTAAAATAATAATAATAATAATAATAATAAAATTATATATATAATTATATTTTTAAAAAATTGAGAGGGGAGAGTATTGGTTTTACTAAATTCTTTTTATATAAATTAAAAATTTTAAAAACATATTTATCCAAACTTTATATATATATATATATATATATATATATATATATATATATATATATATATATATATATATATATATATATATATATATAATAAGTTTTTTTTTTAAAGAAATAAATTTTGAATGGGGTGGGGATATACCCCCCCCCCCCCCCCCAGTACCTGCTAATGGCATTTATGGCCATGACAGCTAGTACCGTTGCTGTTGCACGCAGCAAGGTACCCTGTTGTCGCAGGTACCAGGCCAGCAGGCCTTTAAACATGCATATATAATAATTTTGTCTTTTTTTTTTAATTTTAATAATAATTTTTATAAATAGGTTCCATTTAATATTAAATTTAATTATTAATAATTTTATTTTAATTATAATTAAATTCAGCAAATTTTTAATTAATGAATTTGATTAATAAACATTATTAAAATTTATAATTTTTATAATTAATTAATAAGTATTATCATTAATATTAGTTAGTAAATAAATAATTAAATAATATTAAAATTGGTTTTGTTTAAAGATATGTATGTATTAATTAATTTAGTTAAAGTCTTATTTAACTAAGGTTAATTAATAAAAGAAAGATATTTGATTAAGTATTGAACTTATTTAAATTATCGATAATAATGACCTTAATAAATTGTGAAATTATTTTAGTTGGAAATCAATAGGTAATGTTTAATAATTGGAGTAAATTAATACTCTTTAATTATTTTGGGAAAATTGACCTAAAACAAATAGGTGTAACTTTGCAAATTCTTTTTAAACAAAAAGGGGTTAGTTGTAAGGGTGAACTATAAGATTTTTTTTAGGTTGATTGACTTTAATAATGAGGGAAACTTTATATAGTTGAATCGAATAAACGAATGGGTTATTGGGTGGGATAAACTGAGAATCTTATACACTTAAAACATTCATTGAAATGCAGATTAAAACTTTATTTTTGACTCTATTGTGTATTCTCAAATCAAACCCAACTATGAACTGTATTGTTTGTTTGTATTGTCTATGCTTTTGGATTTTGGAGTGATCAGATATTGACCAATTTAGGTTGTACACCAGAGGTTTTGTGAGATTCCTTTTATACCATTTATGTGGTTGGATGTCATGATATGTCTTGTGATTCAAATTGAAATTTTATTTATGAGGTTTACTTTGTGGAACATTTATGTGTACTTGGTTGGAATACCAGCTTATCTTCAAGTTGCCTATTAAGGAACCACGTTTAATCATTATGAGTGTTGTGGTATGGGACACAACTATGTGTTATGTTCTTAGGAGAGGTTGTCTAGGTACATGTCTTTGGGAGTGGCTTGCAGTAGGGGTCTGGTACCCAAAGTGGTCAATGCCAGGGTAACCTATTGTAAGTTATGTAATAAGTGATAATCTAGTAACTAATATTTTGGGGGGAAAAACACACTAAAAAGATAAGTTAGAGATATTTGATCCACCCATGCCTTGAGTGCTTGTATAGACTAAGGATGGGAATGGGATGACAGTATAACTAGTTGCCTCGTCTTCTTGAGAGGGGTTTCTAGTTCCACATGTGACACGTTGAGGGTTCAGGGTTCAGAGTAACCAGTCCAGGGTAAGTCAATGCTTGAGGGTCTGAGGTCTATTAAGATATCAATCTAGGGTAACTCAAGTAGTTTGACCATGTGATGACACTCCCTAGTATGTAGCCTAAGTCTCCTTTATGGATTTTGTGTACCTCTGGTGGTGTACTTATTGTTGGTTGTGTTTATTGTGGTTATTTACTTTCATTAATGATGATTGGTGATTCGTGGATGATGTACTTTTGACATGTGGCTTTTGACTTGAGGTGATTATCTTTCGTTAACTTTATCTTATGATCTTGGTATTTGATTTATACTTTTTTCATGTATGATGTTTGATTATAAGGTGTTTGGTATTGGATTGAGTGTTCTTACTTTTGGATTATTTTATCTTTTTGAGTAGTATGTGTTACCTTTGAGGTAGTTTTGGCTATTAGGAATTCCATGCCTAGGAATGTTTTATGTCTGATTAGTTGTATGTGGATTGTTCATTATCTTCCCTACATGGTGGGAGTGGAAGCCTGATTAGGTAACCACGCGGTCGGGAGGTAGTGTCTTCTTACCATTTGGGTCCCCCTCACATTGCCAGCTCTTGGATGTTTGTTGCAAAAGATGTATCTTTATCATTCTTATTTTTTATCTCACAGACTTCTTTTATGTTGATGTATATATGTTATCATGTAATATGACGTATTGTATCTATTTTCACATACCCTGTGACATGTGTAGTGGATGTTATTAATTGGATGTACTTTCATTCTATTAGTTATACTTATGTTGTGCTTATGTGATTATGTATCTATTATTTCTTTATGATCATGTGGCATTGTACTTGAAACTTAAACTAATTAATTTAAAATTATTAAATGTGACTCAACGTAAAGGAACCCTTGAGGAATTGAAACTATATCTGTAATTGCAAAGGTGTATTTGATGTGTATGATTATATTGCTTCTGCATTAATGTTATCTTGATGTTGTTTAAACTTTTTTTAAAAATAGTTCAGTAAACATTGTAACATGTTAGGTTTATTTCTCTTGGGTTCCTGAGTGGGGCGTTACACGTTAATTTTCAAGATCCACACCACACAAGTGAATTAAAGGATAAATCCATTAGATTAGTAAATGCGGGGGTTTCTAATAGATTTTTCCATGTCTTTTCACTATTCCCGTTGGTCCAATAGTAACTTTCTTTTATTATAGACTTACTTTCCCATTTTTTACCAAGCTATAGAAAATTAAAAATGACTCTCCATGAGGAAAAATCTGCTCAGCCAAATTTTTCTCAAGATACCTTCCCAAATGTGGTTCATTGGCTTCTATTACTCTTTTTAAGTATCCTACAATTGATCTATGGGCTCAACATGCTTGCAATAGTGATTTTTCAATAGATATAGAAGATCTCTTTCCAGGGTTGAAAACCCGCTGAGGAGAAAGCAACTTCTATTTTTGCGCCCTTGTCTTTATTTTCTCTTAACTCTTTAAGTAGGCGTGCTTCTAAACTTTGGAGAATCTAAAAAGGGTTGTGAAAGTGAAAAGGAACCCACTTACTTATTTTTCCCTCTCACAAATATCTTTGTCAAAAAACTAACTTCGCAAGTTAAAAATCCGTCGTGGAGAAGCTACTTCAGAGTTTTTTGGTAGCCCCTATTCTGATCATTATGATGAATTATGAGTGACTCCCAAGGTGGAATATTGCAATGTAGGGAAAATCTATCCACAAAACCACTTGTTTCTTCCTTGTTTTAGCCTATAAACCTCATTTGTTGGCCTCTACAAAAAATCACCTTCACAGTACGAAACTCCGCCAAGGAGCAACCGATGTTAGGTTTTTCGCAGACTTCATTTTCTTTATGTGCAAACTATAATGAGTCACAAGAAAGTTCATTCTTGTAGATGGCATTGTGAAGATCATGATATGACCCCAAGAATCTCCATCAGAAAGGATCCTAGACTACCCACAAAACTCACAACAACAAGGGAAACCCACCCAATTATGTATGCAGAGGAGGAAGATGAAAACTCGATGGAGAGACTTTTCACTTGAGGAAAATAAATAGACTCAGACATACCTAAATCTAATTGAGACACAAGATCGTTCTCCACTTTTCATAATGGATATAGGATGAAAAGTGGGGCAACAGCTAGCTCTGACTAGGGACTTGGGTCGAGCATACCCAAGCAAGGAACTCAAATTCTCTAGTTTCACAAAAGAAGGTAAAAGGTGGCAACACACAAAAAAAAAATGAGGCAAGGAATAGGAGAACAAAGCAAACAAAAAAAGGACTAACTAGGAAACATAAAAGGATACTAAACCTAACTATAATACAAATACAAGGGTTACCTATTTTCAATTAGCAATCTCATAAAGCTTTAAATCCTGACCATTATAGATTAGGGGTAGTACTTCACCATCTTCATATGCCAATTTGAAAGAATTATTTTCAAATGCCTAATGAATTCTAAATGGTCCTTTCCATAAAGTATTAAACTTCTTGTGCATTCCTTTTGGAGCACTTCGCTTGTCCCAGAGCAGCACACTATCTCCCACCATGAATTTCTGTGGTCTTGTTCTCTTATCAAATAGGTCCTTCACTCACATCTGGTGTTGTGTGATGCGGTCTATGATTTCCTCCCTTTCTTCTTCAAGTTTGCTCAAGTACAGGATCCTCTTTTCTAAACCATCTTTAAAAACGTCATCTTCAATTACCGCTCTTAGTTTATTTGTCGCTAATTCTAGAGGTAAAGGAAGATTAGCTTCAGTTTTGTAAACTAATTCGAAAGGAGATATGTCGATTGCCCTTTAGGTGTCACTCTATCTTCCCACAACGCCTTGTGAATCTTTTTGTGCCAAGTCTTTTGATTATTTGAAACCAATTTCTTAACAATATTCATCAAATTCTTATTACTTGACTCAGCTTGACCATTTCCTTGAGGAAAATAATTAGATGAATGACCCATGGTGATCCCATACTCAAAGTAGAAATTAGTAATTTCAATTGAAGAAAAATAAGATGCATTATCCATCACCAGTTTAATGGGGACACCGAATCTAATCAATATGTTCTCCTTTATAAATTCCCACACCACTTTGGAAGTAGTCTTCTTAGTAGCTTTAGCTTCTACCTACTTGGTGAAGTAGTCAGTTGCAGTGATCACATATTGGTGACCAACACTAGATGCAGGACTAATTGGACCAATGAAGTTCAGACCCCATTGTTGAAAAGGTCCTTCAATGATAACAGGCCTCAATGGAAAAGTAGCTAGTTCAGGACATCCAGAGAACATCTTGCACTTCTTGCATTTGGCTAACCATGCATAGGCGTCCTTAAACATCCCAAGCCAATAATAACACTACCTTAATATTTTAAAGGCTGTGATTGAAGATGAGAAATGTCCTCTACAAGCTTCATCGTGAAATTTTCTCAATAGCTTTTCATGTTGTTGTTTGTCTACACACGTAAGGAAAGTTCCATCAATGGCTTTTTTAAATAGCTCACCATCCCAAATCACATACTTAGCTACTTTCAATTTAAGATCTCTTTTTTGTCTTGCATTTAGGCCTTCTGGACATTCACCGTATGTTAGTAGATAAGAAATATTTTCAAACCATGAATCATAGAGGCCTACAGCTAACACCAACTGCTTCTCCCCTTATTCTTTTGATCCTTCAATTACCTTATTTTATGCAATCACCTTGCATAGAGCATTTTCCCTTACTAGCTTCGTAGGTTTTATTTCTATATCATACTCCTGTATCTTAGCCACCCATGCTCCTCTAACATTACAGCCCACATCTTGATGTGTCAATACACTCTTTACTATGACATCTAGGAAAAAGACCACAGAATGTGAATGCAAGATATAAAATCAAAAAAATTAAGGGCTTTAACCACTGCAAAAGTGTGCTTTTCAATCTGTGAATATTTCAGTTCATGATTCTTCAAAGGTATGCTCCTGAAGGCTATTGGGGCTTGTACCCCTTCATAATTTTCTTGCATAAGTATCGTTGATAGAGTATGTTCAGAAGCGTAACAATAAATGATAAAATCCCATTTATAATTTGGATGACATAAAACTAGGGCATTAGCAATAGTAGTCTTTATATCTTGAAAGGTTCACTTTCTTGTCTCATTCCATTTGAAATTTGAATTCCCTTTCATCATATCCACTATATGTTTAGTGGTTTTCGCGAAATCAGGCACAAACCTTCTAAGGAAGTTCACTTTCCCAAAGAAATATTTTACTCCCATTTTATTTGAAGTCAAGCTCAATGTTTGAATGGCTTCCACCCATTTAGTGTCAATTCTAATGCCTTCCTAGGACACTATATGACCTATGAGTTTCCCTTCAGTTACACAGAAAACTAACTTCTTAGGATTGAGAGAAATCCCATGCTCTCTGCATCATTGCAAAACCTTCCCTAAATCTCCCATATGATCTTTCCTTTTTCTCAAAAAAATGGTGAGGTCATCTAGGTATATGACTAAGATTCAGTCTTTCAGATTGGTGAATGTCTTACTCATGCATCTTTGGAATGTAGCACTAGTGTTGATAAGTCCAAAGGGCATTCTGCTATATGAAAATGTATCCCAAGGAGTGGTGACCATCATCTTATGTTGATCTTTCTCCTCTACTTTGACCTAGTTATAACTTGAGAAGCCGTTGAGCATCGACATCATTTCAGATCTTGCCACCTTTTGTAATAGGTAATCCATGTTAGGAAAAGAAAAGTTATCTTTAAGAGATGCTTGGTTCAGATTGCAAAAATCAACACGAATCTTGATCTCCCCGTTCTTCTTTCTAATGGGTACTATATTGGCTATCCAGGTGGAATGATGAATAGGATAGATGATCCTTGCTTTCAGCATTTTATCTACCTCTTAGAAGATAGCATCTGCAACTGTAGGATTATAATTCCTCTATTTTTGTTGGAAAGGAACTACATCGGGCTTCAGTGGAATTTGATGTTTGACCTTCCCATCTCTATGACTTTTCAAATCTTCATAGCTCCACACAAAAACATCTCTATATTCCATGAATAGATTTCTTGCAGCTTCTTTCTCTTTAGGTGAACAACACTTCCTGATGTTAATCATTTTGGGGTTTTGAATATCTCCAATATTTATTCCCTCATACTCACCTATAGTAGGCCCCTTTTCTGCTCTTTTTCTACTTTATGTAGGCATCATGTCTATTAAAGAGTTTTTCTAAAGCCACAAAATATGGGGGAATAATGTTACCTTTCAGTTGAACTTCTCCATTTTGATTTTGTTCCTCGTTTGCACTAGAGCTTTCATGATCACTTCCACTAGATTCATGCTCAAAGCTAGACTTGTCATTTTCAAGGAACATTTGCAAACTCTTATCATCATTGAAGACTTGCCACAATTCTATGTTATCTGGAATAGCAGATCGATACGCAATTTTAATTTGATACTTTTTGTCTTTGAAATCTGGGTGAGGAAGTAATCGGGAGGTGGAGACTGTTAGGGAATTAGCCTTGGTATTCATTTCCCTCAGAACTGCTTCAATAGAGAAAGCATCTAGGCCTTCTATCTCATCCCAGACTCTATTTTTGTAATTCTTCAACTTGTGATTTTTTATAGAATAGTATCCTTTTACCTGCTTCACAATAAGCTCTACATCACCTTGAGCTTTTAAAATCTTTATCCCTATTTCTTTCACTGTTATTATCCCTAGTAATAAGGCTTCATATTTCGTAGTGTTATTTGTATTCCCAAATTCTTATTTGAAAGCCATAGGTTCAAGTTCTCCTTCTGGGGATATCAATACTACACCTACTCCAGATCTTGAGGTGGCACAACTTCCATCAAATTCAAGTGTCCATATACCAAATGCATATTTATTTCTATTAGAAACTTTCTTGCTTTGACCCTCATCTATTTTTTCATGTGATACTTCTTCAGTAAACAACATATAGTTGCCGAATTCTAGCTCTTGGTAGAGAATCTGAGCTTTAGGGTTGTCTGATTTCAAGACTGTGAACTTGGCCTTTTCTTCAGGTTCTAATTTGACTTTCTTATTCCCAATAGGTATCACTACTTGAGACCAATCTAGCTTTATCTCTCCTCCTTAGTCTCGACAAAAAAATTTACTTAAAAGAAGTCCATAGCTCACTGGAATGTCAAGTACTAGAATAGTCAATAGGAGCTTCTTTTCTGGATGTGAAGCTAAGGCTACTTGAGTGTCTTTAATCTACCCAAGTAAGGGAACTTGTTTAAGATCCATTGAGTAGCACCTTTCATGTACTTTAGTGAGATTGAGACCCAAGGCTTTGGCTACGAAATAAGGCATAAAATTATCTGATGCACCTGAATCTATTATACAATTATTGAGTTTACATCCATTAATATACAATGAAATATAAAAAGGCATAGGTTTTTTTCTTGTGGATGTTGCTAAGACTGTAGAGTCTTCTTGGTTAAACAAACTAGATGTCAAGGTTTCATCCTCTTTCTCAGCCATTACATTACAATTCGCATCTGATGTACTTCCTTTACACCAGTCTACCAGTCTTTTTAACTCAGAAGGATGTGACTTTAAATAATCAATAGTGGCAATTTTAATTTTTGATTCTTCACAAAATTGAATGAAATCAAAGGATGTCTTATCCTTACCCATTTGTGAAGTAGTTGCTCCTTGATCAACATGTGTATTACTTGATGAAGGACTGGAGTCATTTTTGTGAGTGTGACTAGAGGATTGATTCTTCAATCTTTGCTAACGAGTAAGCACTATGTATGAAGCTCCATCGATGGCTGTGTACACTCACCTTTTGATTCATAATCTGATTCGTATTCCAAAAATAAATTTCTAGAGTTTCCATTTGGATAGGAATCAGGCTCTGAACAAGGAGTCACGGTGTTTAATCCATTAGTAGATAACAACTGCATCATGCGGGCAGTCTCTAGACAACTCTCACTATCATGATATATGGTAAAATGAAAGACACACATATTTCCTTATTTCGGTGCCACCTCAATTCGCAACCTAGGTTGTGAACTTGTAAGCTACAGAAACCTACTTTCGTTGCTTCTTCCTAGTGAATTTTGATAATTCTACTGATAGGGACTACTAAATCCGGGTAACTGCTTCTTCATTGCTACCAACTCATTTGACAATTTTTGAATCATCTCCTCAGATGATGTGGTATTACTAGAATTTCCCTTAGTCTGCAGTTCTCATTTCTGCTTTCCCGTGGAAATTAAATTGTCCTCACACTCAATTGCCTTCTTTTGTGCGTCAGCTAGATCTATGGGATGTGCTCTCCTTAAATCATAATTGACATCTGGAGGCATTGCACTAATAAAGAAGGTTTTCAAATTACCAAGTGTGGGTCTATCAGCAACTAGATTTCTATTAATAATCTTATTGAATTTGGCAACGGAATCCCTCAAGCTCATAGTTAGTTGTTTCTTAATTGAAGTCAACTATGGTAGTAGAGCATGTTCATCTTCCACAGCCTTAAATTGTGTCTCAAAGGCTATCCTCAATGTATCCCAATTAGTTATTGAGCCGTCAGCTAGATGGTAAAACTAGTCCACTGCATTATCTGTGAGATTCTCTACGAACAACCTTACAGCAACATCTTCATGTCCCACCCCTAAGTTATGAGTGGCTGCAAAGAAAGCTTTAATGTTTTCATCTGTAGTGACTTTCCCATCACCTGAGAATTTAGGGAAATTCTTCCTTGAACTAGCTGGAAGTGGATGATAAACATTTAACACTAACGGCCTTGTTGTCGCAGCCCATGCAGCAGCCATGATTGTCCTGGCAGTATATGGTGGGAAATTAACAACTGGAGGGGTAGTAACTCTGTGAAGTGCTAACACCTAACAAGTGGAATGCAAAGTGTTGGCATCTTGATTTCTAATAGGGGAAGGGGGTCTACTCTGACTTTTACATTCACTTTTTTGCTTTGGGACATCTAAAATAGGAAAGCCAAGCTCTGCAAGCTTATCAAAGATAGGGTCTTGCCCACCTTGTTCCTTGGTACTTCTAAGGAACCTAAATTTTTCCAGGATGCTAGGTCTAGTTTATCTCTGAGCTTCTTGTCTCAATTGTATTTCTACTCTCTGGATATCTCTCCTTTGAATAGCTCTCTCCAAGGCTTCAACTCTTCTTTCTTCTTCATCTAATACCTAGCTAGCATTCTTGTAATGTTCAGTGTTCCTTCTATGTCTCCAAACAAATGTGTTAAGGGATGGAATTATGTCCTCTTAGTTGTCTTGAAAACCAAGGTTAGGTTGGAGCACTGGAATTATGTTTTCATGAGGTAGTGCCATTTTCCCTCATGACATAGGCTTTTAGATCAAGAGACTATTCGTCTCCCCAACAGATTCACCAAAAATCTATTGGTAAATAGATTTTTTCTTTTAGATTATTACTCTTTAATGCCCAATTTAGAACAATATCTGATCACAAATAGTTGGAAAGCTCCTTATGGATGTTTTGCTTTCCTCTGAATTGGTAGGTACAACTCCCTGAACTAGATTTGAAATGAATTATGTTTTATTCCAAAACTACTTTGGGGTATGTTCTTAACTTGAGAACAGTAGACAGATAACTAAGCTAGACCTAAATAAAATCCAACTTAGGAAGATAAAAACTTCTTAATACTGAAACAGATTTATGCATCACATATCTTATGAATCCATAAATTCCATACACATAATTAACTGATGTTGAACTAAGCTAATTCAAATCTAAACTATGACTAATAAATTGGGAATGTTAGAAAGGTTTCCTCTTTGAATGAGCTATAATAATACTTATCACATTAATTCATTGCCTCAAAATAGGAGAGGTAAAGCTCTATTTTTCCCTTGTTTCAATTCAAATAAAAGAGAAAATATGAACTAAATGTAATACTAACTGGAACAGAAAATGATTGACATAAAATACCATTCAATTGTCTCTGCAACAAAAAGTACTTCACATCAAAAAAAAATTCAACCTTTCATTAATCTTTTCAATTCATACATATAGAGTTTTTGAGATGACCGTTACAATGGAAGTTTAATCAGTTCATCTTCTGAGTGTGACAAATAGCAAGGTGCCAGTTTTTCAAATTACAAAATTATAGGGCAAAAATTGAAAAGGGGAAGAAGTCTAAGTGACTCATATTATGCTCCCTTTTTGTTTTCTTTTGTAATTTGGTAATTTCGACAAACTGGCACCTTGCCATTTGTCACACTTAGAAGATGAATTAATTAAACTTCCATTGTAACGGTCATCTCAAAAACTCTATATGTATGAATTGAAAAGATTAATGAAAGGTTGGAAAAAAATTTGGTGTGAAGTACTTTTTGTTGCAGAGACAATCGAATGGTATTTTATGTCAATCATTTTTTGTTCTAGTTAGTATTGCATTTAGTTCATATTTTCTCTTTTATTTGAATTGAAACAAGGGAAAAATAGAGCTTTACCTCCCTTATTTTGAGGCAACAAATGAATGTGATAAGTATTATTATAGTTCATTCGAAGAGGAAACCTTTCTAACATTCCCAATTTATTAGTCATAGTTTAGATTTGAATTAGCTTAGTTTAGCATCAGTTAATTATGTGGATGGAATTTATGGATTCATAAGATATGTGGATGCATAAATTTGTTTCAGTATTAAGAAGTTTTTATCTGCCTAAGTTGGATTTTGTTTAGGTCTAGCTCAGTTATCCCTTTACTGTTCTCGGGTTAAGAACATACCCAAAGTAGTTTAGGAAGAAAAAAAATTCATTGCAAATCGAGTTCAGGGAGCTATACCTACCAATTCAAAGGAAAGCTAAAACATCCATAAGGAGCTTTCCAACTGTTTGTGATCAGATATTGTTTCGAATTGGGCATTAAAGAGTAATAATCTGAAAGAACAAATCTGTTTACCAACACATATATAGTACTTATAAGTCCCATGGTAGTAACTTTCTTTGTATCTATGCAATTCAAATTGTAATATATTAGTTGTTAAAAACAGATTGAGACAAGTATGAATATGTGTTTCAATCATTGTTTTTTCACTGATGTCAAACTTGCTACTTGCTGGTAAGATAATTACTTAGATGATTTGAGTACTATCATTTGTTTGATTGATGAAGAGGATTTGATCAAACGAGGTAACAATAGCACCTAGAGGAAAGGTTGAGTTATGATATGGAAAAGGAGTACAAAGATCAGTTAAAACAATGATATTATAGTGCATTGATAATCTACTTAAGGTTGCAAAGAATGGATACACTAATTAAGTTCAGAAGAAAAAGTTAAACAAAGTATGTCTACCAAGCTTAACAATCTACATAGTAGGTGTCAAGAAAAGTTAGTGTAAGTCAAGTAAATTTTAGTTGATGCCAAGCACCAGTAAACTTTAGTTTTGCCAAGTGTTTTAATAGTTGATGTCAAGCAATGTAGTATGTGTAGAGCATCAAAAGCAATTTAATGTTGAGTGTCAGCATTATAAAAGATCATGAATTCGATGAATCTGAGCTGACAATTTTGATTTCTTGGATTGTGTGAACCATGTGGAAGATAAGCTTCATGAGCTAGTGGCACAGAATTCAAGATGAACCATTTTGAGGAAAATTCAAAGAGGATTGAAGGAGAAGTTTCTAAAAGGGAATGAAATAAAATGATGGGTAGATTCATTAAATCCTACCTAATCCAACCTAACCCTAAAATGGATGATGGAGGATGAACGACAAAAGATCTTAATTTTATATTTATAGAGATGGCTAGTTAGAAGAAAAGGTTGTCATGTGCAAGAACCTAAGGAAGACAAGGAGTCTAGGGTATTGCTTCATTCAGTGACCTAAGAGAAGAGATTGAACTGGCAAGAAAATCAAGAAGGCTTAAGGGTATGAATGCTTGAAGGGTGAACAAGCTATCAAAGCTAAAGTGTGTGAAAGCCAAGTAGAATGGAGGATTGAAACATAGATCTGTAATCTACAAGTGTATTGTAAGTTGTTATCAGATCAAGCCTTACTATTACTTTCTAATCATTATACCAGTCTAGGATAAATCCTTTGTATTAAGGTTGGCTTAATAGTCATTTGTAAATCCTTTAACTGGATGACATTCCAGGTGAGTGATCTAAATTCCTCTAACAAGGCTCACTCCTAAAAGGGTGATTGAAATCCTTTAACAAGGTCACATTTAATAGTGTGCATTGTAACCTTTAACAGGGTTGGCCTTTCACAGGGCATCACTTCAAAAGAGTGAGAATGCATAGCATGTTAATCATGATTTTTCTCAAATTGGGTTTCCATGTTAAATCATTGTGTCAAATGTGCTATTGAATTTGTTATATTTCATGCTTACATTTCTACGAAGTTGAATTTAACAGTAACCTACAAGTTTAAGTGATTGTATGATCTAATGGATGCATGCATGATGAAAATGTTTTATGGATACGGGTTCACTAAATTGTGAAAAGTTTTAATTGAAGATCTAGACCTTGGATAACTGATTCACCCCCACCCCCACCTCTTGGTTATTCTAAAGAATTCCAACATTAGCAACTCTTCCCTTGAACTTATTGATTTTATTGCACATACAAAAACATGATTTCCCTCACGCGCCTCAAAAATGCAATTGGGTCACTTATTAGCTTACCCAAGATGCTTACTATTTATACAACCTGCAATGTTCCTTATTGCTTTTGGCCTTCCATCAATGTACTTAGCAAGTCTTTTATTTTGATAATTTTCTTTCCATTGTAGATAATTTGCTGACAGTGCATACCTATGCATACTTTCTTTATATTGAACTATCTACATTCAATTATTTTAATTGTAACAAGGTCCTACATACTCCATCAATTCAAAAACTTTGTTATAACTAACCTATATTTCATCCGTGGAAAATAGGCCCAAAATATGTAATGATGATAGAGCTGTGTGATATATCCTCTAGTTAGCACAAAAATCAGTGTTAATTGGAGGTAATTCCTTGGGTACCCATTCTTTCTCAAGATGTGTGTACCTTAAGGGAACCTTGTGTTGGAAATATAAGAGGAGTAACTAAGATGGGAGGGGTGAATCAGTTACCACAAAAATAAATCCCAAATCCCTTAGATGTTAGTACAAAACAAACTCTATGAAAACTTTACTAGAACTTAGTAAACACACAGAAAAATGTTGTAACTTGGTAAGCACTAAAAGAGCTCAACAAATGCTTAACATAAAAATCTTTAAGACATTAATTGTGATTGATATTACTTTAACTTAGCTGCAAACATAAAAAAGAAATAGCATAAACACATTTGACACCAAGATTTAACGTGGAAACCCAATTTGGGAAAAATCACCAATTACAACTATTTACTGATTTTCACTCTTTTGAAGTGAGCCCTGTTAGGAGCCAATCTTAATAAAGGTTACAAAACACACTGTTAGGTGTGACCCTTTTAGAGGATTTAATCACCCTGTTGGGAGTGGCCTTGTTAGAGCTATTTAGACAATTCAATAGAAATCCCACATTGTTAGAGGATTTACAAATAGTTGTTAAGCTAACTTTGTTAAGAGATTTAGATCACTGCTAAAATGGTTAGAGAGTAACAATGAGATGACCTGATTCCTTATGTAACTAAATTATTGATTATAGATCTTAATTCTAGATTGTATACTTGATCCTTCTTCTTGATTGAATGTATCTTTGCATTACAACAAGGATATTCTGATTATCCTTCTAATTCACTTCTTCTTGGCATCATCAAATATTCAATTATGTTGCACACATGCTTATCTTCTAATCATCGACCTTATATTTATAACTTTCACATTGTCAAGTTGGCTAGAATATAACTTAGAATAATTAATATTAATCTCCTCAGTTGGCTAAAACCAACAAACAATTCAATTGAACTCAATATGCCAAAAATAGAAAATCCATCATTAGTCGACCCTGCTCAGTAGACACTAACTCAGAAATGATTTTCCTATGTTAACCAAGTGAACTCAGTCAATATTGCATATTCATAAAGTTCCTTTGGTTACTGAGTGAGCTGAATTAATACTAGTTCCATCCAACATTTCCTTTATTAACCGAGTGAGCTTGGTTAACATCAACTTCTGCAAAGTTTCCTTTGATGCCTGAGTGAACTCGGTAGACACTGTCTCCTAAACTAGGCAAACTTTGGAATGCTCGACGGACATAGGAAACTATCTTCAATGCCCAAGTGAATTTGGCATACACTGACTGGCAATGATATGACATTTTGTGTAACTTCAAAGATAATACACAATTTATCAATTATTCCAACACCTTAATGTCACCCTTTTTCTCATAGTCATAAGAACGTGATCTACCTTGAGCAAGGAAAAATTGCATGCATTTATTGAATTTTCTTCTAATATTTTGACCTCTAGTTTGTCTCTCTTTCATAAACCTACTACATGTCTCACTATCCTCTTCTATTCCTACATTTTCCTCGCTTGAGGAAGACAAATCTGACAGATACCTATTTGGTGGTACCTGTAGCCCATCAAATGAGATATATAGTTAAAGAAGCAAAATATTTTGCTATAAAATGAGGCCAATATTGATGAAGATTGCATAAAGTTAACGTTGAAGGTAAAGAGAAAGCAAGCATGTAATAAACTTATACCTCCTAATCCATGTCACATTGTGAAATCCCCATTAAATAGGCAGTTTGCATGAGGACCTTGGGTTAAGAGGAGTTGACTTGAGAAGATCTTGATTTGGTGGTGGATTTTTCTTTCTAGAATCTTAAATATATTAGTTGCGAGCTAGAAAATCATGGTTTTGACTTACAATTGCAGAGGACTTACAGATGGATCAATGGATGTGAAGATGGAAGGTTAATCTTGTTTGGGAAGATTGATCTATTGGTGATTTGTTGCAAAGGGTTTGCAAAGATTTTGGAAGATGTCTTCGAGAAGATTGGACCTTGGGATGATTGCAAATCTCTATGATGTGCTAGAGAAGAGCCTTTCTGAGGTGTCTACTTGTTTTGAAGCTAGTTTGGTTGATCAAGTTAAGGATGGGATGAGAAGGGCATTCCATAGATGTTTGTGGAGCTGGAGTCTACTGATCTGAAAGAGAGTTGTCTGGTTAGTTAGAAGACTTTTTCATGAGAGGAGATGACATAGAAAGGTTGAGGTAGAAGAGGTTGGTTTTGTTGATTAGTTTATAGATATTCCTAACCTTGTTAATGTTGGAATGAAGATTGGTTTTCATGATTAGTTGGTTGAGTCTGACATGGAAATTGTAGAGTGCTTAATCATGGAGGACCAGGTTGTTGTTGTTGATGAGTTATGTGTTGCAAAGAATCTTGTTGTGAGCAATGAGATTTCTAGTGTTGAGAGTTTGACATATGTTGCTGAGGGGTTACATATAGCTATTGATATGGAGCTTGTTATTGCTAGTGTGGATTCACTAGTTGCTACTATGAATGAGTTTTTGTTGATGAAGCATTATGTCCAATTTGTTCCTAGGAGTGAGCATGCTGATGTGATGGTTGAGATTCTAGTGTTTGATAGATGGATGTAGATTTGGATGATGTAAAGATTGGTCTTCTTGTCCCTGTTGGAGTGGAAGCCTTTGGTGAAAGTGAAGATGGTTTTTTTAATCTTTCTTTGGACATCAAAGTGTGGGACACACTTTTCTATTTACTTAGGGAGTCTGATGCAGGAGCATCTTGGGTTTGCTCGATGGCTACTTTGGAGTTCATGGAAGAAGGCTCAGTAGTTTCTTTGGAGAGTGCTTGGTCTAGTACTCGATTGATGAAGAGGTTCTTGGTAGAGGTTACTTGGTCATCTCTTGGTAGTTCTTGGTTGAGAACTCAGTGGACAAATGGACTCGCCAATCCTAGAGGTGCTCAATTGTCGAAGGAGCTTGACATAGCTTATGGGCACCCAATCATTGAAAGAGCTCTATGATGCTTGCAATAACTCAACACATACTAGGAGCTTAGTGAATCTTGGCTATAGTGTTTCCCAAATTGCTTGGTTAGTGAATGGATTCGGTCAAACAAGAAGGTGGAACTCGACATATACTTGTGAGCTCATTTTGGTCTGCATGGTTTGGTTGCAGTGTTGGCGAAGTTGGCTCCATCAATAAGGGGCTTGATTATGCTCGGTAGAGTTGTTGATGCTCAGTGGTGGTTTTAGACAATCAGTCAAGTCTTGATCTCTCTGTTTTCTAAGTTGTCTATAGTGTAAGATGACCTTGGAATTTAATTTTGTTATGTGTATTTAATTTGTATTGTAGTTGACTTGTGGCTTTCATGGGCATTTAATATAGGGGTTTATTTTAATTTCTATTGGGCTAGGCTGACCTGTGGCTTAGTTGGGTATAAGTAGGGGGTCTTGTGGAGTCAATAGGCATTCATTCATTTTGGAGGAGTGAATGAGATAGTTATCCAGCTTGGAGAAGAGGATGAAGTGGGGGATATAATTTTGAGAAGGGCTAGTAGCTGAGGCTTGGAAAACTCGAAGATTTCTTAGTGGGCTTTTGGGCACAAGTTGAGATTTCCTTAGGGTATTCTACCAAAGTGTGGCTCTAGACTAGCTGGGATTAGGATTGAGTTGGATCTTAAGGGATCTTGCAGAACTATTTTATAAATAAATTCTTGAGAATTGGTATCAGATCTTGCATTTTGATTGTGTTTTCACTATGTGGTTATTTGTAGGGATCCTGATTACCTCCAGTAGGCATACCCTTGGATTCTCGTTGCATCAAAAATATTGAAAAAATAAAACAAAACTAATAAATCAAATGAAAAACCATTTTTTGGGGTATATATGAAAATAAATTTTGATAAGACATAATCTAACATGACATAGGAAAAAGATAAACATGGAAAATTATCTCTTGAACCTGCTATGATATGCTACTTCAAATTTTTATAGTATTAACAATATCTAGCTGCTTGTAAATTTGTAGAAGAAAAGAAAACTAGTGAATGTGAAAGTGAAAAGCTCAAATTCAAGAGTAGAAAAATAAAAGGTATTAGTAAAAAATATGATTTCCTTCCCTTGAAAAGTGTGTGCCATGCGCACTTGTAGAACAATTCAATAATGGGAGTAGAAAAAGATTCCCTTGATTGTGCCAATCAATGCATAAAAGTGGGGAGGAATCCTTAATTTGAGTGAATAATTAAGGATGGAGTTGCAAAAGGATGGACTAAATTAACATATATGTATCATGCAGGGAGGGGGAAGGTCATTCCCAAGGATTCATGAAGCTCCTCACGTGGAATTTTGGGGACAAAGATGCCCCTACCAAGTAGTGGATCATTAAATGCTACATAACTAGTTCCAAATCATATATAATTATGCTCCAAGAAACAAAACTTAATAAGTAGGACCTTAATATATTCAAGAAAAAAAATCTTTAGAGAAGTTGTAGGTTGTCCTAAAAGTGGAGCTTCAAGAGGGATATCTATAGTCTGGGATCAACAATTTTTTGTGTTTAACTTAGATAAATGCCAAAACAACTTATTGAGTGGTTCGATTAGGAGCATTAGGAAAAAAATAATTTTTCTCCTAATAAATTTTTATGGGCCAACTCAAAATAGGGACGCACAAAAATATGGAATTAAATTGAACAATACATTAAAAAGAAACCTATCATCGGGGGTGATTACAACACTATCACCAATCACACAAAAAGATGGGGAGGATGTCGAAATTTCTTTAGAGCTATCTTGGACTTCACAAAATAGATCAATAGAAATGGACTTTTGGAACTCAAGACAACAAAAAATGATTTTTCTTGGAACAACAAAAGACAAGGGTTCAACAATATAGTTGAGAAATTAGATAGATTATTTCTGAGTGGTATCCTAGCTAACTTTCCATATATTATGGAAGCTGAAATTTTGTCAATATTTGGATTAGACCACTACCCGATTCAACATTGGATTTTGAAAGACATGATACCCAAAAGATGCATGTTTAAGTTGGAACAAATATGGTTGAGGGATGAGAATTTTCTAAAACTAATTGAAGAATTGTGGTAGGAGGAAAATGCATTAGGTTCTAAGATATATAGGGTGGTCAATAAACTAAATATTATCAAACAAAAACTGTAGGGATGGAAAAAGGAACACTTTGGAAACATTTGCTAGTCTAAATTGTTGCTTAAGGAGAAAATAGCTAAACTCAACTCTATGATTATAGAGGAATGGATGAGATTCTCTGCCTAAAAGAAAATAATTTGTTAAATAAGTAAAAGCATATACTAGTTAAATAAGAAATATTATGGTTGAAAAAATCCAAATAAATATGGTTGGAAGCAAGATATAATAATACTAAGTTTTTCATAATAGTGTTTGTTAGTTCATGTATTTTTAGAGAGTTGTCTTTAATTTGGTTTCCATTTTCTTTGGAACCGTTGATTTTGATTTTACCTTTAGCCCAAAATTTCCTAAGTACATAGCATGCAAAGTTGTCCTAAAGCTAAATCTTCCTTTTTTATTGTTGATAGTTGAAACCTATTTATTTAATTAAGTTATGAACTTTTGACTCCCTAAACTTTTCAACCTATTTGAACCTTCCAAACCACAATGAACTTGGTTCAAACTAGTTCAAAATTGTTTATCACTTTAAGGTAATTCTCCCAAACATGTGTCAAAGTTGAAGGAGGTTGAGCATCATGAATGTGAAAGTGGACCCCATGTACTGCCAAATGATGTAAGAAAAGGAAAGACAACACATGGATTAATAATAAAAAGATACTTATAATGGAGTGTGGTTTATTTAAAATCATTAAATAGAAAGCTCCCACAAAACAAGGCTCAAGAAGATGTGGAGGTTAAACATGCGGCAAGGTAATCATGATGAGGTAAAAAATCTATAAGGATGAAAGGATGTTCATTTGTGGCAATTACCTACTAAAATTCTTATCGTACTAAATTTCTAGACAAGTAAATCTTACCAAGATCTCATCCTCTATGTTAATTCATTATTCATGTCCTTTAAATGGACTCATTTTTACTGATGATTTCAATTTCATTTTGAATACTAGCAGTGGAGATAAACAGGATAAAGGATTCACAAAGTTCAGAAGAGTTACTTTAGCGGGTTCAACGGTAGTTTTCTAGCAAACTTCTCTTTGGGCTTATTTGAGTATTGCAATTTTCTTCAAGAATTGGGGAAAATGAAATCTTCCCTACATTTTTTTGGTAATAATGCTAGTATGGATTATAAAAGTCCCTTGTTAACTGATATAGATTTAAGGGGGGTCGGTATAGATGAAGTTTGTGATAAAATTTAGTCAAATGTGGAAGTTGAATTCATGGGGAAATCATGAATAGTGGGATATTACAAGTTATGGTTTTTCCTCAAGTCATTATCAGCCCTGAACTAGTTCATAAATGCACTAACCACTATGACATTAGGTCTTGACGCATTAGGAAAAATAATAGAATTTTTTCCGGTAGACCAAGACACCACCCCCTCCATGTTCAAGATACCATGTGATAATTATTTTTTCTTTTACCCCTACCCAATCCTATGCCAAGTTCAATGAGAATTATAAAAAGAATTATTCTATCATAGCTCGTCGTTGGACTTAAAAATTCTACAGCGGAGGTTCATGACTTCAAAAGTTTTAAGTAAAGATCAGATGAAGCCTCACATTCATGATTTAGTGGTTATGTTATACATAATCAAAGGTTCACTTAAAGTATACCTTTTCAAATATTGGATGTATTAGTTTATTGATATTATTCTGGATGGAAAATAATATCTAGATTGGGACAAAATTATAGCTAACACAAACCATAAAGAAAGATTTATTTGTCTTCATACCTCATCTATTTCTTATCCTATACTCAAAATCTCACCCTTTACTACATGAACCTTGGAATGATGAATTCTTCATATAACTAGTGTCCTTATATTTTCCTTGGTAAATTTTGTTTTGAATTAGAAGAAAGGGGGGAAGAAAGGGTCTCTCTAGAAGCTTTGAAATTCATATAAGTGTATGATAGTGTGTTCATCTAGTTCCCAAAGTTCACATACCTTAGGGTGGGAGGATTTGACCAAGAACCTTTAAAATTGCCTAGATTTTCTCTGGATCATTTTATTCTAGTCGAGGTTTGTCATCAGTTGGGAGTGGTAACAATAAAGTTTTTACCTAAAGATAAAAAGGATAGTTTATTTCCAATAAGAATTGACAATCTTTCATGTAAAAATTTAGAGGATGCTATAAATATTGGAACTGATTTGGGTGCTTTTGATTTCAAATTCTATCAAGCTAGACAAGGGTTCGAAAATAAAGGATTTGTTGGGAGAGTCCTAGAAGTGGGAGATCATTTCTCACCTATACCCCACTTAGAGGATTATTAGGAAGGTTTCATAAATGAAAGAGAAGTTCAAAGAAGGAATCATTCTAGGATGGTGTTATCATAGGTTTTAGCCTTCAAGTTGAAACTGAATCTAAAGGGAGTTCAAGAGGATAGTTCAGAAGTCGTTGAACCTAAATACCTTAAGCAACAAGATCATCCCATACCTTCTATTGATTGGTCTAAACCAAAAATGGATGATATAATGCAATGAACCAATAGTGTTATTGAATACACCAAAATATGGATTCAACATAAGAGGAAAGAAGGAACATCTCAATCTCAAACTCAAGATACAATCCAAGAATCTCATTCTTCCTCCAATGCTAATACAATATTTTCCACTGATTATGTAGGTAACAAAAAGGGTTCAAAGGTAGTGGTCATTGAACTAGTTAAAAAAAAACCTATGGTATAAATAACATGGTCCAAGTCAAGGTTCAAGAAACAAAGCAACATGGTGACACAAGAACAAAATAAAATAGATCTTGATGTAGATCAAGAACAAAGTGAATTTTTAATGGAAAATGAACAATTTGTTCAAGCTAATTTGCGTAATGTTTCATAGGTTTCAGATTCATTGAACACACCCATAAAAGATCCAAGAGGGGCCAAACCCTATTCAATAATACCAAATTGGTTAAGTGATTTTATTAGCAAAAAAAAAAGCTTAATTCCAATATCTCTACCTACAAGAGATATGGTGAAGAAATATATTGCTAAGGCCCAAAGACCTAAAAGAATGAAAAACTCTACTCGCTTAATAATATATACCAAAATAGGGGAAGTAAAAGCATAGGTTTCCCTATATAATCCCAAAGGTACTTCAATAGATTTGAATGTCAGATATTTTGAGATCAAAAGGGTGGGTCTAGCAGTATTAAATAGAGAAACCAAAGAGCACTAGTTGAGTAAGTCCACTTAGCATATATTGATTCAATCCTAGAAAGATGCAAGGGAAAAGAAGAAACTAAAGAAAGTAACTAATGCAATGGTTGAGTATATTGATTCCCTAGATAGTTCTAGAATTTTACCCCTAGCACAAGAACCCCAAAGCTTTGACCCAACGTCACCGGACAGTAAAAGTTGTTGAACCAAATTCAATGAGGCAAAGTCATGGTGGTTGTTGTAGATGAATGGATAGACAGTGTAATCCAAAAATATAAAGAATTCCTCTAGCAATGTGTAATGATCTTCAATGAAGCAAATGCTTTACTAAATGAGGTACGAGCACAAATACCCACCTAGGGAATAGAGGAAGGTAAATGGTCATCCATAGTGATACAAATCTCTGATGTGGAATAATATGGTCTGCAAAAGTTCTTGGTCAAGAACCCTTTCAAGACAATAAACTCTGGTACACTATATGTGATAAAAAGAAACACGACCTGGAGATTCTCAATCTATACATCTTCTATCACCAATGCTCATAGTATTGAAACTAAAATCAAATGCATGTATACCAGGTTTACTAAAGGTATATAGATAATAAACCCCAATAGTGTGATCCAATTTGATGCAGGGAACTCTAATATTGAACCTTTGTTCAAATATTTTGAGGTTGATTTAAAGGCGACCAAAGAAATAGTCAATCTCACTCTTGCAAATTTTACAAAGGTAGCACAAATTGAGTCTATGTTAACTCTTTGTATGGACCACTTGCTAGAGTATACACAACAACTCAACATAATGAAGTGGGATCGAGACATGTGGAAGGCAGGACTATTGAGCTTAATGACTACCAATTCAAATGTGCTTCACAAGTTTATGGGTGGAAGCTGGTGCAAGATGTAGGTGGTGGTGAAGAACAAGTTGAGAATGAAGCTCATAGTTCACTAGTTTAATGGGTCTCTTTATGATGTGTTTTAAGTACTTTTGAACTCAGGGAACATGTATCCCGTATGGAAATTTTATGTTTTAATAACTGCTTTTATTAACTATCTAGGGGGTTGGGTTTTCAGAGAGACCTCATCTGATATAAACTATTTAAGGTAGATCTGGAAGACTAATGAGGGGTTAGAAGATAAAGGAAAGAAAATGTAATAGTTGTTTTCTCTTTGTTAGTATATAGTGATATTAGATACGAATTGGTATTTGGTATGTGGCAGATCTCTTGCAATTGAACTCAAAATAATTGCAAAATGAATCAATCATGAGATTGATCTAAATCTACCTATTTAAGATTTTTTCTTTGAAAGTGTTTCTTTAAAAAGAATGAGTTATGTTTCCTTTAATTATTATTTAATTAAAAACAAGATTGTGTGTTTAGTTTAAGGATTCATCAAGCATATCTATCAGGGGAGTTGTACCTCATAAAAATTTAGAGGGAGGGTAGTTATTGAACATGCCCAACTATTGTGAACTTTTTTGTATTTAATATAAATGGGGATAAAGGGTCAATAAAGAATCATTAGCATGAAGACAAATATGTTCACCAACAGATTTTTGGTGACTCTATTAGGGAGTAGAATGAGTGACAACCTAGTTTGCATAGAAATTTTGATGATGATCAAATATGGTTTTACCACACTATGATGTATTCATTGTATTGCAACCTAATTTAGGATTTCATGACACACAAGAAGATATTGTTTCTGGTTTAAATCTAGCAGCTTGGAATTGAGAACAAGTAATAGACAATATCAACAAGTGTTGAGACTCCTACAAAGAGAGGAAGAACTTGTTGAAAGATTGAGATGTGTCCCTGTTGTTCAAGAAAAAGTAGCAGTAGATAGGGTTTCTTAAGGTGCTAGAAGGAATTAAGTGTTTTTCTTATCGGTGTGATAAAATAGCCAAACCAAAATAAACTAGGGCCAAGAGGTACGAAGGAGTTATAGACGAAGACTTTGAAGCAGTAAGAAATTTGAATTTCTCTCCTAATCAAACTCAAAGGAGAACGAGGTGAGTAAAATATGTCAATAGAACCTCCTCACTACCTCATGTATCTCATCCCTCTCTAATGGTGCAAGCACTCACCACCCCAAGAACTAAAACACATCTTTATATAAATATTCAACCCCTACACTTTTTGTTACTTGTTCAGTTGTCATTTTGCATGATGCTTAACAGTAGAAATCCTTTGAAATATCTCTCTTGAAAATCTGATCAATGACCAACTCCAAGGTTCCAAATGGTTGTTTTCAACCTACTAAAGCATTTGCTAGTACCAACCAATCTGCACAACTCTGCTAAAAAATGTAACCACAAAGGAAGAGATATTTTTGTATTTTTTATTTTATGATGAGTGCAATTTTATCAATGCAACTATATGAATTCCTATTTTAACCATGTGTTTGGAAAGAAAATAACAAAGATAAAGTAACAAGAGATTTTAAGAAAATTACTGAAAGGGAAATTCCTAACGAACATAAGTCTAAGTAACAACATGTCTATGAATCAAATTATCAAAAGGATCTGGTAGGAACCAATGAAAATAGGAGCAGTGCTTCCTCAACTTCACTAATGCAATTGTCGATGGGAATTTCAATAATAACCTACAGATATTTCATGTTTCACCAAATTGCGAGGCCACGAAAAGTGCACTCACACTAGATGAAACACTATGCAAGAACAAAGATGATCTTTTCTCCAATTTTTCAAAATAAAGAAATTCGTTAACATAAGGAAAACACCAAAATTAAAAGATCACATAATCATAACAACACAATAAAACCATTGGCTCCATTATTATTCATGAACATGCATTCACAAAAATAACACACTCTGGCAAGAATAACTACACTTAGAATGAGAGAACCAATAACATATATTATTGCATCAAAATGATGGCCTAGAGTACATATTACATCCATGTATTTAAAAGAAATCTTCTCCTCACTTTTTGTTAGGAGTGAGAACTCTTCTAATGCAAAATTGCATTAAAAACTAATAAAATAGTGTTATTTACATACAAACTTACTCTCTAAATGGTGCTAAGTAGGCATCCACCCTTGTTTACATCAATTAATGGTTACATGAGCCTTTACATGACTTAAAAGAATAAAATAATAAGAAGATATGAAGATTGAAGCCATGAGATGATCTGGGAGTCTCTGTGAGCTCTAAAAATGGAAGCTCGGCCTTCTTTAGTTGTCTCTAGGAGTTAGATTGTCGTCAAAATGTGTTTCCAATGCATGGAATGCTCTAAAATAGAAACTAGCAGTTAATTGTTAGTCCACCTCTTCTTCTTCAAAGCTATGATTCCATTGCTGAAAAAAAAAAGTGCACCTGGGTGACAAGATTCAAAAATCCAAAAATTATTATAAGTGTCAAAACTAAATTTTCAACATCTGGGTTTTCTTCCCCTTTATACCAAAATGATGTATGTATGTTTTATTTTAAACTTCTCTATTATCTCTATCACTTCATTCACCTATGGTAAATCCAATGAATCATACTTATTTTTAACTACTTTTCGGTAGTTGCTTACTTCTATTCTTATATTTGCAAAATCTTCAAGCTTGGTATCTAGTTCCAACAATGCTTGTCTAGTTTTAAATGCTTGTATTATATCATCCTCTAATGAAGCATTTTCAAATGTATCTCTAAATTATTGAAAAATTCTTTGCACTAAGGAAAGCTTGACCTTTGACCTATCTTCAAAAATCTCAAGGTTAGAGGCATTGTAGTACTTATCCACTTCCAAGAATTGCTCTTGAGCTTTATTCTTAATCTGTTGCATTCCTTCATGTAACCCATCCATGACCTTATTCCCTAAGGATATTTTCTCTATCTAATCATCTAATTTATCCAACTCTTCTGCAAAGCATATCTCCATCGGCATTGGGTACCTTTTCCCTTTGATAGATTTGAGTTCTTGCAAGTCATTGGCCTAGGTACACACTTCATCCATTAGCACGAAATCTTGGTTTATAATGGAAAGAAAAATTGTTAGATTATTTAGGTCTATCAGTCCCACCACTTGGTTCATGTTGTTTGATACAATTGATTAATTATGTGTTGTCTTTGATGTTACACAAATGTTATATCAATTGACAGTCAATGTTTACCGAGCTCACTTGGTCAGTGAAGATAGTTTTCCTTATCTACCAAGCATTCACAGGTTTACTCTGAATAGATGACAGTGTCTACCAAGCTCACTTGGGCATCGAAGGAATTGAGGTAGAAAAGAGTGTTAACCAAGCTCACTCAGTTAACGAAGGGAAAGTTGGACAGAGTCAGTGTTAACCAAGTTCACTTGGTTACCAAAGGATTTCTACAAGTTCACAATGTTAACCAAGCTTTTGTTGTTTAACATAGAGAATCATTCCAAAGTTAGTTTCTATAGAGCAGGGTCAGCTTATGAAGGATTTTCTTATTTTGGCATATGAAGCTTAATTACTTTATGTATTGATTCTAGCCAACTATGATGATGAATATTAGTTATTGTAATTTGAATTTGGGTGAACTTGAAAATCTGGAAGGTATAAATAAAAGGTCAAGTTGAGATTTTTAGTGTTGTGCAAGTGTGTTGATTGAATTGAAAAGAAATGATAGGGAGTGAACTTGAAGGATAAGCAGGTATCCTTGTGGAGTAGGAAGGTAATATTCGATCAGGAAGGATCAATTTAAATAAAAAGAGATCTAGATTTAGTAATTCAATTGCATTAAAATCAAGTCATTTCATTGTTACTCTCTAACCATTGTAGTAGTGATCTAAAATCTCTTAACATAGTTGGTTTAATAGCCAATTGTAAATTCTCTAACAAGGTGGCAATTCCATTGAATTGTTTTAAGACCTCTTGCAAGGCCACTCCTAGCAAGGTGATTAAATCCTCTAATAGGGTCACACCTAACAGTGTGTTTTGTAACCTTTAACAGGGTTGGCTCCTAACAGGGCTCACTTCAGAAGAGTGAAAAATAGTAACTAGTTACATTGGTGGTTTTTCCCAAATTGGGTTTCCACGTTAAATCCTAGTGTCTCATGTGTTCATGTTATTTCTCTTATGCTTGCAAGTTAATTGCTAATAATGTTTTAAGATCTGCTAAAAGTAATTCATTGTGCATTTACTGAGTTACAACAATTTCTGTTTGTTTACTAAGCATTAATAGTAATCAATTTTCTTAGTCTAAATTTTATTGTTGACATCTAAGGGTCTGAGCTTTATTTTAGTGGTAATTGATTCACCCCCCACTCAGTTACTCCTGTATTTCCAACAATTGGTATCAGAGCTATTGGTGGTTGCAGGAAAGGTTTCGAGATCCTAAGCTAAAGATCAAGATGTCTTATAAGAGAGAGATCCCAAAGCTAAACAAAGACAATTTTTTAGCATGATAGGGACTCGTGAGACTTCATCTGGCTACCATTAGTGATTTAGGCTGAAAATACCTTGATGAAGAATACAAAACTGCTACTGGTACATTATCTATTGGAGATCTTGTTGTGAAAAAGAACCACAAAATCATGATGATTGATATTGCATCTGCTCTCAGCTATAATGAATTTGATGAGATCAAAGACTATAAAACTACTTTTGATATGTGAAATAAGCTAAAGGATATCTATGGTGGTGATGACAATGTAAGGAGAGCCAAAGAAAAAAGCCTTAGAGGATAGTTTGATCAGATGAGAATAAGAGAAGATGAAAATGTTGCCAAATATGTGAAAATAATCAAAGCTAGTGTTAGTGCAATCAAAGCTTCTAGAGGAGAAATCAAGGAAGAAACTCTTGTATGTAAAGTTCTCAGAACCTTGCTTCCTATCTATGTAATTAGAGTATCTACTATTCAAGAAAAGAGGTGTAATCCAAATCACAAGTTAATTTTGGATGCCCTAGTAGGAAGATTGATAGCCTTTGAGCTAGCCAACTTTGACAATTATGTTCAAGCTTCCAAAAATGTCGAGTCTGCATTTGAAGCTAAACTTTCACTCAAAGAAAAAGGTAAGAAAATAAAGGACAATTAGTCAGAAAGTGAAGAGGAAATAGAGGAAAGTTCTGATAGTGATCTTGAATTTGTTGAAGCTTTACTTGCAAAGAAATATTCTAGAGGTAGAGGAAAGTACAAAGGTAAAGTTCCTTTAATCTGATTTTCATGTGAAGAAATTGGTCATATTGCTACCAGGTGCCCAAATAGAGAAAGAAAGGATGAGAAGAAGAGCCACAAGTACAAAGGTAAGAAGGAATCCAAAAGTCACAAATCCTTCAAAGACAAAGGTAAGAAGACTTGTTTTATGGCTAAATATTTTGATAATAGTGAAGATGAAATAGTATATATTGCTATAAAAGATGAATATGATGAAGAAGAAGATAAGATGGCACTTATCTCTCATGTTAGTAAAAATGACACATGGATCATAGATAGTGGATGTTCAAATCATATGACTGGAGATAAAACAAAATTTGAACACTTTGAACACTATGATGGAGGTAATGTAAGGTTTGGAAACAATGAACCTTGTTGCATAAAAGGGAAAGGTCGCATCTCATTAACCAATGAACTTGTATGTGACAATGCCTATTGGGTTAAAGGACTTAAACATAACCTACTAAGTGTGGCATAGCTAATCAACATTGGATTCAAGGTAGAATTCATGCATGGCAAGGCAAGACTACTGGATGACAAAGTGAATCTGATTAGATCAGGTAAATAAACAAGAGGTAACCTATTTTATGTTGATCTTGGTGATTGCTCATGTTTTATTGCTCAAATGGAAGAAAGTTGGTTATGGCACAGAAGACTATGTCATGTAAACTTTGATAATATGGTCAAGATAAGAAAATTCAAAAAAGTAAGAGGTATCCCTAGTTTGAAGAAATTAGATGTTAATTTATGCAAAAATTGTCAGATTGGCAAAATGGGAAAGACTAGTTTTAAGAGCAAAAACTATCAATCTGAAGATGTCTCAGAAATTGTGCATACTAACTTATGTGGACATATTAGAATAGAAAGTTATAGTGAAGAAAAATTCTTTATTCTTTTTGTTGATGACTACTCTAGAATGATGACTATTATGTATCTTAGAGAAAAATCAAAAGTATTTGAGAAATTCAAATGGTATCTGGCAAGAGTAAAAAAAAAATAGGAAAAAGATTGAAATGCCTAAGAAAAAACAAAGGTGGTGAATTTGTCTCCAATGAATTCAATAATTTCTACATTGAAAGAGGAATCAAAAGGCAAGTATCAGCCCCTGACACTCTTGAGCAGAATGGAATAGTTGAAAGAAGATACAAATCCATCATGGATTGTGCAAGGACTCTAATGACTGAAAAGAATGTTGTTATCAAATACTGGAAGGAAGCCATCAACATTGTAGTTCATACTTTGAATCAAGTACAGTTGAAGAAGGACTCACATAAAACTCTCTATGAATTATGGTATGGCTACAAACCCAATGTAAGTTACTTGAAAGTATTTGGTAGTAAATGTTATATCTTGAAAGAGTCTAGAAAAGGCAAGTTTGATGTGAAAGGTGATGAAGGTATATTCTTAGGATATTTCTATAGAAGTAAGGCATATAAATGTTTGAATTTGTCTACTCATAAAATCATAGAAAGTGCACATGTGAGAATTGATGAGTTTGCAAAAAATATTGAAGAAGAAAGCAAAAAGGAACCAGAAGATTACAAAAGATTTGTTTACTTCAAACTTGATACATTTCCAAGCATATCTAACAATAAGGAGACTTCACCTCTTGAGTCTTCCATAGCTACTGAGTTGCAAGAAGTACAAACTGAGTCACAAGGACCTGAGTCACATTCTGAAGCTACCAAGATTCAATGCCTACTATGTCTGAACAACCTAAACCTAAATTTGAAATTCAAAATGAAGTCAGTGCAATTCATTCAATAAGGCAAAGAACTTGTATCGGCCAAGTATGTTAGAAGGCATCATGCACCTAATCAAATTATTGGAGTAAAATAAAAGGTACTATGAAAAGAAGCAAATTAAAAGTTACATGTTTACTTGTTGATTTTGAACCTAGAAGTGTTAAAGATGCTCTAGAAAATGAAAGTTAGATTGAGGGAATGAACAAAGAAATAGAACAAATAGAAAAGAACAAAACTTGGACTCTTGTTCCTAAGCCTAAAGACAAAAATGTAATTTGAACAAAATGGGTATTCAAAAATAAGTTGAATGAAGATGCACAAGTATTAAGAAACAAAGCTAGATTAGTGTGTAAAGGCTACTCTCAAGAAGAAGGAATTGATTATGGTGAGACTTTTGCCCCTATTAAGAGATTAGAAGGTGTTAGGACCCCACTTGCATATGCATCTCACAAAGGATTCAAAGTATATAAAATGGATGTTAAATCTACATTCCTGAATGGGATTCTTGATGAAGAAGTCTACATTGAACATCCAGAAGGTTTTGTTGATCTTGACAAAAGGGACATGGTCTCTAAATTACACAAAGCTCTGTATGTCTCAAACAAGCTCCTAGATCCTGGTATGAAAGACTACATAACTACTTGATACAGATTGGTTTTTAGAGAACAAATGATAACAAGAGTTTGTATATCAAGGAACGACAAGATAACAAAATTGTGTTGACAAAGATATTTGTGGATGATACTCTATTTATAGGAAATGATGACCTATGCAAAGCATTTTCAAAACAAATGAACAAAGAGTTTGAGATGTCCATGCTTGGTGAAATAAAATTCTTTGTTGGATTGTAGATATAGTAGAACAAAAATGGTATCTATATCACCCTATCCAAGTATATAAAAGAGATACTCAAGAAGTTTGGTATGGAAGATTCTAAACCAGTTGGTACCCCTATGTGTACTGGACTCAAGCTTACCAAAGATGATAACTCCAAAGGAGTAGATCAGACCTTATACAGATCAATGATTGGAAAATTATAGTATGTAGTTCACACAAGGCCTGATATTGCCTTAGTAGTTGGGATAGTGGCAAGATTCTTAGCTAAACCTAAAGAAAATCACATGGTGGCAATCAAAAAAACTTGAGATATCTGAAACGTACTGAAGACTATGGTTTATGGTACAAACTTGGAGGAAACCTTGACCTAGAGGTATTTACCGATGCTGATTGTGCAGGAAATCTTGATGACAAAAAAAACATTAGTGGTGGAGCTTTCTTTCTTGGTAAAAGGTTGGTATCTTGGACAAGCAAGAAGCAAAATTGCACATCCCAATCCATAGTAGAAGCAGAGTATGTAGCAATAGCAGTAAATTATTCTAACATTGTTTGGTTCAAACAATTGCTAGAAGGAATGAAGATTGAAATCAAAGAGCTAGTAGTCATGTATTGTGATAACACCAATGCAATTAACATATCAAAGAACCCAATAATGCATTCCAAAACAAAGACATTGCCATAAAATATCACTTTGTCAAAGAATTGGTGCAAGACAAGAAAATTAGATTGGAATATGTCCATACAAAAGAACAAATTGTAAACATATTCACTAAGCCACTACCTTAGGATGCATTCTTGTATCTAAGAGGTAAGCTAGGGGGCATTCCCCTATCTGAAGCTCACTAAATAGAGTTTAGTGATGCATCAACATGAGCCAAGTTAAAAATCAATCAGTTGATGTAGCATAATCAAGAGAATATTGCATATGAATTAGTACTCAAGGTAAATTGATACAAATTTGACATGTGTTGTCCTTGGCATGTGTTGTCAAAGAGGGAGAAGTTTACTATCATGTCTTTATTTTTCTAAAATTTTGTAGAAGGAGAAGTTTGAAAAGAAGTTATGCAAAGGAAGAATATAGCATAAAGATGAAGTTCTTGTGTAAAATCAAAGAGGGAGAAACTTTCTACCAAAGAGAGTCTTATTTTTAAAATTTCATTGTGTTATGACATGTTGTGTTGCCATCAATGCCAAAGAGGGAGATTGTTTGGATATAATTGATTAATTGTGTGTTGTCTTTGATGTTACACAAATGTCATATCAATTGACAGTCAGTGCTTACCGAGCTCATTTGGTTAGTGAAGATAGTTTTCCTTGTCTACCAAGCATTCACAGGTTTACTCTGAACAAATGATAGTGTCTACTGAGCTCACTCATGCGTTGAAGGAATTGAGGCAAAAAAGAGTGTTAACCAAGCTCACTTAGTTAACAAAGGGAAAGTTGGATAGAATCATTGTTAACTGAGTTCACTCGGTTACCAAAGGATTTCTGCAAGTTTGTAGTGTTAATCAAGCTTCTATTGGTTAACATAGAGAATCATTCCAAAGTTAGTTTCTATCGAACAGGGTCAGCTTACGAAGGATTTTTCTTATTTTGGCATATGAAGCTTAATTATTTTATGTATTGATTCTAGCCAACTATGATGATGAATATTGGTTATTGTAATTTGAATTTGGGCCAACTTGACAATTTGGAAGGTATAAATAAAAGGTCAAGTTGAGATTTTCAGTGTGTGTGCAAGTGTGTTGATTGAATTGAAAGACAAGAGAGGGGGCAAACATGAAGGATAAGTAGGTATCCTTATGGAGCAGGAAAGTAATATTCAATCAAGAAGGATCAAGTTTAAATAGAAAAGAGATTTGGATTCATCAATTTAGTTGCATCACAATCAGGTCATTTCATTGTTACTCTCTAACCATTGTAGCAGTGATCTAAAATCTCTTAACAGAGTTGGTTTAACAGCCAGTTGTAAATCCTCTAACAAGGTGGCAATTCCATTGAATTGTTTTAAGACCTCTTGCAAGGCCACTCCTAATAGGGTGATTAAATCCTCTAACAAGGTCACACCTAATATTGTGTTTTGTAACTTTTAACAGGATTGGCTCCTAACAGGGCTCATTTCAGAAGAGTGAAAAATAGTAACTAGTTACATTGGTGGTTTTTTTCAAATTGGATTTCCACGTTAAATCCAAGTATCTCATGTGTTCATGTTATTTCTCTTATGCTTGCAAGTTAATTACTAATAATGTTTTAAGATTTGCTAAAATTAATTCACTCTATAATTACCGAGTTACATCAATTTCTATTTGTTTATCGAGCATCACCAGCAATCAGTTTTCTCAATCTAAATTTTATTGTTGACATCTAAGGGATTTGAGATTTATTTTAGTGGTAACTAATTCACCCCCCTTCTCAATTACTCCTTCTGTATTTCCAAGACATGTATCTTCATAATAGTTCATTCTGATTCTGTAACATTATTAGCTCCAACTCATCTCTATCCATGTGTTTAAACACTTGCTTGAGGCCCATAGTAATCAACACCTTTTTTGTATCCACCATTGGCTTTCCCAATATGACTGGTGTAGATCCCAAAGCTATCCTACTCCTTCAATACCTTTTATAGATTTAGAATGAAAAAAATGTTCCAAATATCTTATTCCCAAGATAAAATAGGATTCCACAAGGTAGTCCACACCCACAAACTAGCCCTTTCCTAGGCTACTTAGACTCAAACTAAGAATAATAGGTACTCAAGGTTGAACCTAATTTTTAGGGTGGAATCCAATCTCCCTCACATTAAGAACAATCCAATAAACAATTTCATAACTTCACAACACATTCCCCAAGTTTTGGCATCCAAGGAAACTCACTTTCTACAAGGAGAGCTATAAGGATTATGACTAGGAATTTGGTATAACTTGCTCCCAAGGACACAACCAATCCCAATTTATGGTTCAACAAGGCACTTTCAACTATCCTTGAGATATCCCAAGAGATGAACACTTGACCAATCCCCTAACACCCCTTTTCCTCTAAAATACCTGGTAGGAAATAGGCCTAATTAGGGCTCATTACAAAGAAAGCACCCTAGAAATTGTCTCCCAATCATCACCAACACTTGGATCATGTCAAGATTCACAAAAAATTACTAAGTCTTTGAATTCACCTTTAGGTTTCTCCCCCAACTCGATCTATGCATTCATTTGCACAAATTAGGACAGTCAAATAGAGATGTCTATCCTAGGGTTTTGTTGATAACTCCAGTGACCAACATTGACACATCCTACAACCAAAAAAGTATTAAAGGACATTTTTATTGTTATATTGTGGTGACTAATTAGGAAAGTATTGTACATACTTCATAAGGTGTGATGCGAAATTGGTTCTTGTGGCGATATTGAGCTGTAAGGGATTATGGATTGTAATTAGGTTGTAATCACTAGATCATAAAAATATTAGACTTGTTATTTGGTTGATGTAGCCCAGGGATTGGGTGAACTATGTTAAATCTTAGTGCCTTGTGTTCTTTTCTGTGTGATCTATTATTTTTCTGTTATTGGTTATATTTGCATGTAATTGTTATTTCTATCTGTGGTTTAATCCTAACAAGTGGTATCAGAGCCTAGTTGTTTTTCAGTTATCCTCTGCAAGAAAGTTCCACAGTTGAGTGGGAGTCTCATGGTTGAGTGGGAGCAATGGCAGATGAGGGTAAGCTAAGGGTTCATAGGTTTAATGGGAAGAACTTCCAGTTATGGAAGATGCAAATGGAAGACTATCTGTATCAGAAGGATTTATGGAAGCTGTTGGAAGGAAAAGCCAAGAATCAGGGATCTATGTCAAATGATGAATGAGATATTTTGGATAGAAAGGCACTTGGAAGCATTTGATTATGCATGGCACCATCGGTGGCATTTAATATTACAAAAGCAAAGATGATAAAAGAATTGATGAAAACCCTAGCGACACAGTATGAAAAGCCCTCCACTTCAAACAAGGTATTTCTCATGAAGCGTTTATTTAATATGAAAATGGTAGAAGTGGATCTATTACAGATCATTTAAATGAGTTAAATACTATTACTAGTCAATTATCTTCTGTGGGTATCAATTTTGAAGAAGAAATTAGGGCTCTCTTGATTTTGTGTTCTTTGCCTGAAAGTTGGAATGGCTTGGTAATGGCTATGAGTAATTCTATTCCTGGATCTAGTACCCTAAAATATGATGATGTGATCGGTGTTATTTTGAGTGAGGAAACTTGTAGGAAAACCTCAGGTGGATCTACATCAGGAAGTGCTTTGAATGCACAAAGCAGGGGCAAAATGACTAAGAGAGGAAGTAATTCTAGAAATTGTGGGAAATCAAAAAAGAAAGATTGCTGGAATCAAAAGAAAAATGAAGGAGATAGATCAAATGGAGACAAGGAGGCAAATGTGGTAAGTAAAAAATCCGAAGAGGATGCTTTGCTTCTATCTTTAGAAAGTGTTGACGATTCCTGGGTTGTAGATTCTGGTGCTTCATTTCATGCTACACCTCATAGAGGTTATTTCATTGATTATGTCCAAGGGGATTTTGTGCTTGTTTATTTGAGGGATAATGAACCCTGTCGGATTGTTGGAAAGGAAAAAATTAAGATTAAGTTGTAGAATGAGAATCATTGGCTACTACATGAGCTAAGACATGTTCCAAAGGTGAGTAGGAATTTAATTTCAGCAGGGCAACTCGGTGATGAGGGTTGTGTAGTTACTTTTAATGATAAAAGTTGGAAGGTTTCAAAAGATTCCCTTGTAGTAGAAAAAGGTGTGAAAGTAGACACCTTATATCTTTGTATAGGTCATATTGTTCCTTTTACTTTAATTGTTTCAGAGAAAGATGAATGTTTAGGAACAATTGCTACAGTTGAGTAGGGAGAACAAATAGCTGCTGTAGATTTTGGTACAACACTATGGCACAAAAAACTTGGGCACATGAGTGAGAAAGGTATGAAAGTACTTCATTCAAAGAAAGTTTTACAAGGTCTAAAATATGTTAATATGGATTTCTGTGCAAGTTGTGTATATGGAAAACAAAAGAGAGTGAGTTTTGCAAAGACTAGGAAGGAAAATAAAAGGGAGAAATTAGAGCTTGTGCATACCGATGTATAGGGACTGGCTCAGGTATCTTCCCTTGGTGGCTCTCATTACTATGTTACATTTATTGATGACACAACTAGAAAAGTATGGGTTTATTTTCGTAGACATAAATCTAATGTATTTCAAACTTCTAAGAAATGGAAATGCTTGGTTGAAAATGAGACTGGTAAAAAATTAAAATGTCTCAGATCTGATAATGGTGGTGAGTATTGTAGTCATGAATTTGAATATTATTGCTCCACTAATGGTATTTGTAGATAGAAAATTATTCCAAGGACTCTACAGGAAAATGGATTGGTTGAACGCATGAACAGGACTATAATGGAACATGCAAGGAGCATGAGGTTGCATGTTGGGTTGCCCTTACACATGTGGGCAGAGGCTATCAATACTGCTATATATTTGATTAATAGAGGTCCCTCTACTCCTTTAGGCTGTGGTATTCCAGAGGAGGCATGGACTAGTAAGAAGGTGAGTTATTCTTTTCTCAAAACCTTCGGCTGTGAAGCATTTTCTCACATAGATTCTGAAAATAGAACCAAGCTAGAAGCTAAGTCAAAGACATGTGTATTTTTTGGATATGGCATTAATGAGTTTGGTTATAGGCTTTGGGATTTTAAAAATTAGAAAATTGTAAGTAGTAGGGATGTCATAATCAATGAGAAAGTGTTGTACAAAGATCTGTTGCAGCAACATGAGAAGAAAGAAGATGATTTATGTAGTGCTAGATGATACTCCAAAAGCTGATGTTCTAGCCATTCCTCATGATGTGCAACAATTGCAACAACAAATACCACACACACCTGTGAATGTTAGACAGTCAACAAGGCAAGTTAGACCTCCACAAAGATTTTCTCCCTCTTTGTATTCTATTTTACTTATTGCTACTGGTGAACCTGAAAGTTATGATGAAGCTATGCAGGTGGATACTAAGATTTAGTGGGAGTCTGTAATGAAAGATGAAATGGACTCTTTTCTGAAGAATAAGACATGGGATTTGTGCAAGTTGCCTGTAGGTAAAAAGGCTTTGCAGAATAAGTGGGTTTATAGGTTAAAAGAAGAGGATGGAGGTAAGAAAAGATTTAAAACCAGGTTAATTGTAAAAGGATTTGCACAGAAAAAGGGAATTGATTTTGATGAGATATTTTCTCCTATTGTTAAAATGACTTCTATTTGTACTGTTTTAAGTCTAGTGGCTCCTGAAGATTTGCATTTAGAATAGCTAGATGTTAAAACAACCTTCCTTCATGGTGATTTGTATGAAGAGATATATATGGCTCAGCCACAAGGATTTGCAGTCAAAGGTAAGGAGAACTTAGTGTGCAAATTGAAGAAAAGTTTATATGGCTTGAAGCAAGCACCTCGATAGTGGTATCTAAAATTTGATAGGTTTATGCAGGAGCATGGCTATAATAGGTGTCATTTAGATCATTGTGTCTACTTTAAGAGGTTGGATGATGATAGCTACATTATTTTATGTTTATATGTTAATGATATGCTTGTAGTTGGGTCTAACATGGATCACATTAAGGGGCTAAAAATCCAATTAGAACATGCATTTGCTATGAAGGATTTGGGGGTAGCAAAACGAATCTTTGGTATGAAGATTCACAGAGATAGGAAGAACAGAACATTGACGCTATCTTAGGCTGATTATGTGGAGAAGGTGTTGCAACATTTCTCTATGGAGAATGCTGAAGTTGTCAGCACACCTTTACCTGACCATTTGAAATTAACTAAGGAGATGTGTCCCAAGACACAAGAAGAGGAGGAGAAGATGTCCAAGGTACCCTATGCTTCGACTATAGGAAGCTTGATGTATGCTATGGTATGTACTAGGCCAGATATTGCTCATGTAGTGGGAGTCGTTAGCAGGTATATGAGTCATGTAGGAATTGAGCATTGGAATGCAATCAAATAGATTCTTAGATATTTGAGAGGAACATCCAATAAGTGTTTACACTTTGGGGGCTCTACTACTGACTTACAAGGTTATGTTGACTCAGATTTGGCAGGGGATATTGATACCAGGCAGACTACTACAAGTTATGTCTTTATTGTTGGTGGGGCAGCCGTAAGGTGGGTTTCTAGGTTACAAAAGGTTAATGCTTTATCCACTACAGAGGCAGAGTATATAGCTGCTACAGAGGTAGCCAAGGAGATGATATTGCTTCAATTCTTCTTGCAAGAATTGGGACATCCTCAGAAGGATAATTATTTGTTCATAGATAGTCAAAGTGTCATTCGTCTTGCAAAGAATTCAACTTTGCATTCAAAGACCAAACACATATAGTTGCGGTACCATTTCATTTGGTTAGTTTTGGAGGATGGATAGTTAAAGTTGCAAAATATACATACCAATGACAATCCAATAGATATGTTGACAAAGGTAGTAACAAGGGAGAAGTTGAACTCCTCTTCAGCTTCAGTTGGTCTTCTAGACTGAATATGAATAAAAGAACAGTAGAGTCCAGGGTAGTTTGATCTAGTGGGAGCCCCATGTGGTAGTGATATTGCTATAGGATCAGTCTTTAAGTGGGAGATTATTGTTTAGTGTGGAGCCTGGTCAATCCCCAAGTGGGATATTGTTAGATTGTGGTGATTGATTAGGAAAGTACTATAATTTTTGGGCCCTATTTTATCAAGATTTTGGGCCGACATGTAATTATTAATTATAACCCTAAAGCAATTAAAATATTTGTATAAAAGGGCTTAGGGTTAGGGATTGTTTTCATAAGGTGTGATGTGAAATTGGTTCTTGCGGCAGTATTGAGCTGTAAGGGATTATGGATTGTAATTAGGTTGTAATCATTGGATCATTTAAATATTGGACTTGCTATTTGGTGGATGTAGCCCATGGATTGGGTGAACCACGTTAAATCTTGGTGCCTTGTGTTCTTTTCTATGTGATCTATTATTTTTTAGTTATTGGTTATATTTGCATGTAATTGTTATTTCTGTTTGTGGTTTAATCCTAACATTTATACCTTGTAAATCGTCAAGGATTATACTTTCCCATGGTTACTTTGCAAGATATGAGAAAAAGAATATGAAACCTTAGGTCAGGCTTGTAGCAGGGCAATTAGCACAAAAATCCCTCTAACGAGATTGTTCCTCCACTTCAAAGCCTCAAATCAAATGCAATGGAAAGGTGACTCTGTCCTCTATCTAACCATGTGATCCAACCAATGGTGTCAGACCATAAAATTCTATACAATGCCCAGAAATAACAAAAATAACCAAAAATTTTGTTTTTTTATTGATTCAATGCTTCCTCTGCACAATCTCAATTCCAATCTATCACATGACATGTTTTGTATCTTATTTCTACATATCCTAGCAATTCTTCCTACCAAAAAGTGGTTTGGAACGATTTTTCTCAAAAACAACAAAAAATGCAAAAGTTTCTCATTGGTAACTTTGACAACTTTTGACAACTTTTAGCAATAAGTTGCAAAAAGCAAGTTGTCATTATTTCTTACATTGTAGAGGACTTAGGATATTTTTAAAACCATAATTAAGACCTCCTAACACCTACACTCCTAGTCCTAGCATAAAATGTCCCTAGACCCAAGGTAGATGACAAGATTTATAATTGCATCTTTTGTCCCTTGGTCTTACACTTAGGACTTATTACATGAATTAAATGAAGAAGTTTAATGGCATTATTTCCCTAATGAGTATACCTCTACACCATACTCTCAAGGTTGATTAATCTCAAGTCCCTTTGAGATGATTTCTTGCAAACTTTTCCATGCCTCTTCATGTCAGCTTCATCCATCCAAACAACATCCTCTTTAGGATAACCTGTCCATTTCACTAGATACTTCTTATAAGTATTCTTCCTAGTCTTCTTAACGATCTTAGTGTCCAAGATGATCTTAGTATCCTTTCTTGCATGGGAAGGTAATCCTACAATATCTTGTTCAAACTCCTCCAAATGTGTTTCCTTTCCTTCACCTACATCACCTTTATAAGGTGTGAGATTAGAGATATTGATAATTGGTGAGATGCCAAGGTGTGTTGGAAGTTCAACTTCATATGCATTTGTTCCCAATTTTCTCAACACCTTACATGGATCAACCTTTTTCATCAACAATTTGGTGTGCTTTCCCTTTGGTAATCTCTCCTTCTTCAAGTAGACCCACACCAAATCATCAACTTGCAATTGCACATATCTCCTTCCTTTGTCTTTGGCTTCTTTGTACTTCATTGCACTCTTTTCCAATGCCATCTTCACTTAATCATGTACATCTTTCATATGTTCAAAAAACTATTCCCCATGAGCAATGATTGGAACATCATATGGAATGTCTCTCAGCTCCAATATACCCTTAGGATTATACCCATAAACAAATTGAAAGGGACTCTTCCCCATAATTCTATTCACTAAATCATTGAATGCAAACTTAGCCTATGGTAGAATTTGATCCCACTTTGCACCATACTTCTTGGTAAGACATCTTAGCAAATTTCCTAGTGATCTATTGACCACTTTAGTCTATCCATCCATTTGTTGATGGTAGGAAGAACTAAAACTCATATTTGTACCCAATCTCCTCCTCAGTGTCCTCCAAAAGTGCCCAAGGAAACTTCACATCTGTATTTGAAATGATGGATTGTGGTAAACCATGAAGTCTCACAATCTTCTTGAAGAAAAAATTAGCAACATAGGTAGCATCACTAGTACTTTTGCATGGAATGAAATGAGACATTTTACTAAATCTATCAATTACTTCATATATACCATCAAAGCCTATTCTTTTTCTTGCCAAGCCCATGATAAAGTACATGCTACAACTAATCCATGGTCTAGTTGGTATAGGTAGGGGTTGGTATAGACCAACATTTGTAGAAGTTCCCTTGGCCTTATGACAAATAGAGCATGAATCCACATACTTCCTTACATATGTCTAAACCTAATGCAAAAAAAATACCTCCTTACTTGTTCTGAAGTCTTATCCAAGCCAAAATGGCCACTCATGTTGCCTGTATGCTTCTCCTTTATTATGTTTTCCCTCATTGAATATTTAGGGATACACAATTGGTGTCCTTTGAATAGTAACCCATCTTGGATTAGAAAATATGCATACTTTACATGATAATCCTCTAAAAAATCAAAACATATCTGATATACCTCTTGGAAGTCTTCATCATCTTCATATGTTCCTCTCAAGGAATTAATTCACACACTTTGTAATCTGATTTCTTGCACTACCAAGTTCCTCCTACTCAGAGAATCTACCACTTTGTTGGCCACTCCCTTCTTATGTTTTATTGTGAAGGTGAATTCTTGAATATATTCTACCCACTTCATGTGTTTGTGACTCAATTTCTCTTGGCTATTTAGGAAACTAAGGGCCTGATTGTTAATAAAACCACAAATTCCATAGGCAGCAAATAATGCCTCCATGTCTTCAATGATTGAACCAATGCATATAATTCCCATAAGATGAATACCTTTTCTTGGATTCGTATTGCTTCTCACTAAAAAATGCAATAGGTTTGCCCTCCTTACTCAAAATTACCCCAACTGCAACATTTGAAGCATCATATTCCAAGGTAAATACCTTTTGAAAATCAGGAACATCAAGTACTAGTTTTTCTACCACCTTTTTCTTTAGCATTTGAAATGCTTTTTTAGCCTCCTTGGTCCAAAAAAAATTCCATCTCTAACCACCTTTTATTGTGTCCAAAATAGGTGCACAATACTGACTAAAATTTCTAATAAATTTTCTATTGAAAAAAGAAATATGAAAGCCTCTTACCTCAAACATGTTTCTTGGAGAAGGCCAACTTAGTATGGTTGCTACCTTATCAAGATTCATCTTGATAATCCCTTTAGATATGATAAACCCAAGGTATACAAGTTCTTCTTGCATAAAGACACCCTTCTCCAAATTGATGAACAATCTTTCCTCTTGTATCCTCTTCAAGACCAAATCAAGATGCCCTTGTCCTAATCTGGTGATATCCACTTTTCAAATCAACCTTGGAAAAATACCTTGCTCCACTCAAATGATCAAGAAAATCTTCTATTCTAGGAATTGGTAATATATACCTTATAATGATCCTATTTATAGCTCTGGAGTTCATACATAGCCTCCATGTCCAATCCTTCTTTGGAGCTAAAAGGGTTGGAACTGCACAAGGGCTCAAACTATTTACTATTAACCCCTTGTCTAGGAGTTCTTGAATCTTCTCTGCCATCTCCTTGTTTTTTTTGAGGTGTTAGTTTATAGGCAGCCTTGTTTGGCAAGGTTGCTCAAGGAATCAAATCAATGTTATGATTTACCTCTTTGACTGGTGGAAGTGTGCTTGGTATATTTGTGGCCAAGATATCAGCATACATCTCAAGTAGGTTTGTAACCTCTTTAGGTCCTATTCTCCTCTTTGGTTCTTCCATCTTAGGGGCTTCCACCTTCTTCCTCTTGCCATGTGGATTTATTACCAAGGCATAGCATGGGGATCTATCCTTCTTGGTAGTCTTTAGAAATTATTTTTCACCTACAAACAAAAACTTCGATTCCTTTTGTTCCTTTATATTATTAGACATGGGTAAGAAAGTTACATTCTCTCCATTGTAGTTAATAGTGTAGGTGTTCAATCTCACATCTTGGTGTGCCTCCACATCATACTACCATGGTCTCCCAAGTACCAAGTGGTAAGCATGCATTGGAACAATGTCACAAAATACTTTACCTCTGTACTTACCAAGTTGCATCTCCACCCAAGCTTGTTCTTCAATGACTGCATGCTGACTCTTTGTAAGCCATGATACCTTCTAGGGGAAAGGGTGAGGTACCCTTCTTAGTTTCAATTTATCTACTGCCTTTTCAGACACAATATTGTCAGTAGATCCACTATCAATCACCATCTTACATACCTTGCTTCCAATTCTACAAGTTGTCCTAAACAGTGACTTCCTCTGTGGTGGCTCTTGTATGGTAGGTGCTCTTAGCAAAGTCCTTCTCATCATCAAGTTTTCCCCTTCCTTAGGTGGTGCATAGGAGTTTTGAGATTGATCTCCTTGATTGTCATCTCTATAATTAGAGCAACTCTTCTTTTTGCCTGATTACTTGGTTCCTCAAGGCATCTTGAGGCAATATTCTCAACTTGATTGCATCTATTTAATCTTGGAGGCCTTGAATTCCTTCCTCCAAATCTCCCTCTAAAGTCTCCTCTTCTCCCTCTAGAAGATCCTCTAGAACTACCTTTTGCCTGATTTCCCTCTTGGTTTCTATCATCAAACTATCTATTATTTTTCCCTCTCCCATTGATTGTCCCTCTTCCTTTGTTATTAAAGTCCTTTTGGCCTCTACCTCTTCCACTTAGGTCTTGTCTTCTCTTGAGTTTTCCTTCAACTTTCAATGCTAATTGATAGAATTTTTAGACTGTATTAGGAGAGCATAGACTCAATTCATCCTAAATGTTGAGTCTTAGCCCTTGCATTTACCTTGCAAGTTTAACACTTTTAGGCTCCACCATATTTGATTTCATGGTAAGTTTATGAAATTCTTCTTTATAACTAGAGACATCCATTTCATCTTGTCTAAGATTTTGTCTTTTGGTATGAAGTTGCACTTCATAATCTTTAGGTACATAAGCCTCCTTCAGCAAGGCTTCCATTCTTTTCCATGTAGCTATGGGATTCTTGTCCAATTTCACCTTCTCTAATTGAATGAAATTCCACCAAGTTAAGGCAAATCCTTTCAACTTGGATTTAGCAATTTTCACCTTTTGGTGATCAGGTATCTCTTCACAGTTAAAGAAACTGTTAAGAGCATTAAGCCAACCCATGACTTCTTCAAATTTGATCTTCCCATTAAAAGCATGTAGGTCAAATTTACCATCCATAGTCCTTCTCTCCATCGATTTCAAAGTCCTCACAAGTAGCCTCTGATCAACATGAATCTCTTCTTCTTCCTCATCCTGTAGAGGTTCTTCTCTATTACTAACCTCTTCTTCAACACTAGAGTTTCCACTACTTCCTTTCTTGACTTGTTCCTTAAGCTTTTCCATTTCCTTTCTCATTAGTTTCCTCTCAACATCATTCTCTTTAACTATCTTCAACAATTCTACATTTGTCATCCTGTTAGGTAGTCAGCACAAAAATCCATCTGCCAGGCTTGTTCCTCCACTTTTAAGTTCTAGAGATCAATAGGATCAAGCAAAGGGTTACTAATATTAAGAATCTCAGTAATCGTGACTATGGCCTCAACATTATTCGGATCCTCGAGAAGAGAAGAATTGAGCTTGAAAGAACTATGAGTCCTCTTAGTAACTGGAGAATTCCTCAAAGCTTCTATCCTACAACAAGTATGTATAGGTGAATGATCAGAGAGAGAAGCTAGAACAACTTGGACTAGAGCATGAATATTTTGATGTAGGAAAGAAATAGAAGAACTGTCCCCATACACCCTATCCAATATACAATACACCCTATGCTTACCTGATTGATTATTGCACTAGGTAAACCAAATGTCTTGAAACTTGCCATGCATATTTTCCATGGGATCCACCAAGTTGAACTTTCTTTTGAATTTAAACTAGAAATACATTTCATTACCTTTCCAACAATAAGCCAAGCCTCCAACATTACCAATTCTATGTTACACCATGTTAAAATCCCCCATGACTACCCATTAAATGTTTGGCAAGTGCACACAACACCACTCCCATAGCTCTATTCTTTCTCTATAATTATTTGAAGCATACACATTACAAACACCAAAAACACTTTCACCTTGTTTGATAACAACCCAAATTATCCTCTGACACTCGAAGCATCCATGACTAACAATAAAACTTTCCCATTTCGGGTGAATAAGCATGGCCACCCCGCCCTTCCCTCTCCCATGGTTGGAGTGTAATAGAATAGGCTTGAAATTTGACCACCTTAATCTCCTGTAAACAAATAATATCCTTATCCTTCAACTTATTGCACCACCTTCTAACTAAATACTTCCTATCAGACATTTCTAATCCCCGAACATTCCAACTATGGACATGCAACATCATGATAATTTAGGGGGAGTTTTGGAACTCTTGCAAAGCTTATTAAAACAATCAGGAAGATTCCTCCTCCCTCTATCCACTAAAGGGCCAGAGCTTCTCTCTACAGTCTTCCTTTTCTTTCTACTAACCTCTGTAAATTGCACCTCCGAATTAGAAACAACCAGAGCTAAAGATCTAGGTGAGGAAGTGGGAGCCAAAGACATAGAAAGCACCTCCTTATTACCTTGCTGAATTTTAACTGCCCTCTCTTTAGTGGATATGCGGGCTAATTGCTGGGCATTCAGAGCAGGCTAAACATTACTAACTACCTGAGGGGAATTAGACTGACCTCTTGACAGGGGGGAGGCTATGGGTGCAGGAATAATATCTGAGGCACCACCATTAGCCAACACCACATCAAAATATTCTTCAAAAAGAGAATTAGCCAACAACAAAAAACTATTACTCATAGGGATATCAATAGTATTAAGAGCTGGAGGCTATAAACCCGGGGTGGTAACGGGATCCCTAGTCTGCAAACTACCACTTTCCATAACATGAATATTAGACCCCTCATCTTTATTGGGGATTTTGTTTGCATTCTTAATACCTGTGACTGGTAAATCAAAAGTTTCCTGGTTATTAACCACATTATTTTTTTCTTTACAAGAAGGCTGGAGAGCTGGGCAATCCTTTTTGGTATGCCCATTAAGTCTGCAATGAAATCATGCATGTAAATTCCCTAAGAGGGCAATCTCCCAACAAAACCTTTCTCCCTCAAAATCTAATGAAATATTATAAGGAAAATCCACATCCGGAGCTAGAGCCAAAATAACTCTAGGATTAAGGTGAGGCAATGTCACCCTAGACTGCTCAACTTGTAACACTAATCCTAATGGTTTAAGAATTTGCGGGATGAATGGCCAAAATTCCACATTCAAATTCTTAATTTCCACCCAATTTGGTGGAGCCCTAGCAACTACCTTATCAAAATCATCTTTAGAGACCATGGGTAGACCCTAAACATAGACCTACTAATATTCTAGAATCTTTTTTCTAAAACTCTTTCTTACATGCTGTGATTTTTCAAAAAAAAAAAACAAAGCCTTATGTATCATTCTATAATATGTCACATAAATGCCAAGCTTTTTTCCCCATACAGCCACTAGCCAATCATCAAAAAACTTCCTAGCAGGCAAAGCCTCTTTATCCAAACAAACGAAGAAAATAGCAATGCTCTTCAACCTAGACCTTTCATTCAAAATTGCAAACACCATGTCCTCATTGGGGGAAAGAGAAAGAACCTTAGGGTCAAGAGAAGGATACTTACCATTCTCTCCTCCGCTTCCACTAGCGGTGGCACTGCTTCCGTCGAGGAATCCACCTCCATTGGCTGTGGCCCATCTTCCCTCTCCTTCTCGTAATTCTGATTCCACATTTTGTCTACGAATAACACCCTTAAACACCGCTGTTGCCGAGAAGGACAGAGAACTTTCAGCCACCAAGTGTTTGTAAGACAACTTTCCTTCTCCATCACCAACATTCCTGGTTGCATATTTATGAGTGCCCGTCTCAGACGTACTCCTATCCGCGTCATCCTGCAAATTGTAATCCTTCCCTTTGCCATAATTTGACTCTCCCATGGCACGAGCGAACCAGGCCGAGGGAAAATTTCACACCACACCATAGGGCTCGGAATAATGAAACAATGAAACCCAAGCCAAATGGAGGACAAACGCAAACAAAGTACTTACTACAACCAAGCAAAGGGTACAAGTGACACAAGGCAAACAACATGACTCACAAGACACAAACCAAGCAGAATCCAAGAATGACATCATTCAAACACGCGGCTAGTTGCAAAGCCCATTTTTCCTCTCCAACATCTATAACCTTTTTTTAAATAAATCATTTTAATATTTATTTGAAATTCATTTCAATATATTGCTTAAAATATGCGCCACTTTAAATGTGGACCTTGTTTAAGGTGGTTTATCTTTTCCACATCAATTACCATTTTTTCACACACGCTCTAATTTATTTATTAATTTTTTAGATCCCCACGACCGGCCATATCATCTTTAAAAAATTGTATTTTGATGGAAAACGAGCAAAACCCCGGTAGTGTAACCCAAGGCGGTCCGATTTATTCCATATAAATAGTGGCGAGGTGGCTTTCCAATCGAAAAAATAAAACAACATAAACAATTTCATTTGCATCCCTGGAGATTTTAGGGCCTGTGGAGTTGCTGAGGTATGCCTGGATTTTTTTCTTGATAGTTATCTAGTCGCAATTTTCCTTGTTATGTAGGATAATTCTCTTTTTCCCTTCTCCTCAACCAGGAAATTGAAGGATCAGCGATTGTGAAAATCAAAAGAATTTTCCCCTGCGCATTATCTGAATTTCGAGCTGAATCATTAAATCTGCACTCTTTTTCTTTTGTATAGATGTTGATTCACACCAGTTTGTTTTGTTCGAAATCCTAGCTTATCGGTAGCCTGAAATTAATCAGAACGGGTTTTCTTGTTCAGGGAATTTATGTTGAAACCCTAGGGATCGTTTAATATGAAGCTTATATTGTTTGATGTCGTGGAATGGCTAGATCGATTTGAAATAAATTTGAATGGAAATTGGGGTTTGATCCTTAAAATACCAAGTCGGGGCCTTTTTTAAGCCTTGATCAGAGCACTGTTCTTTAGGGTGTCTAGATGTGACATTATTAGTGAGTTGCATGAAGATCTTGTGGGTACTAGCTTTTGAAAGATGTAGACGAATGAACCTGAAGTGTCCTGAAGCTCTATTTATTTTGTATAATCATCGAGCACGCATCTAAGTCTTCCAGATTCACTAAGTTGTTCATAACACTATGGTGAGTGACATCTTGTTAACCGGCAATTGACACTATTGTTAGGTGGGGTAAGGTTTTAATTTATCAAGACTGTATTGATATCAAATTGGTCCTATGATTTTGTGCACATCATGGGGTTTATGCTCGTCTTGATTGTATGGGTGGTTTGCCTTTGGGCATCCTATAGTATCGTTACAGTGTTTTCTGTATGATCCCATGGTTGTCTGATTCATGGGGTGCACCTTAGGAATGTTTGTATGCTGGGATGCTAGTCTTCCTTTTTGTTGTAGTTATGGGTTATGTGGCTTAGTGTAGGATTCCATGATTTGTTGGGCTTACCCGGGAATCAATCATATATTTCATATTTGAGAGGGCCTTTAAGGCGGTGTTGGATTACCATTGGGTTGGCCACAAGAAAGATCACATTCGTGGGAGAAATGTTTTCTACAGCACTCCAGGTCGAGTTAGAAGTAATATGTTTCATTTGTAGACCAACACAGTTGTTTTTATAGTGTTTACAGAATTGAAAATTGGCTTACACCGAGGGAATTGATTGATTTTCAATGCAATTATTCCTCTCGAGTTGAAATCTTTGTCTATTTTCACAAATTTTAAGAAGGTTGTTGCTAGTATCTACGGCTTCATATTTTTGGATTTTCCAGTAATAGAAAGCTAATTTGATTGGCGATGGAGCACAACAAAATATTACCCACAGTATTTGGATAAGTGCAAGACACCAACTCTCTTTTCCCTGTTGCCATTTCAGTGTGCCCCTCCATACAATGGTTACAGTGGGTTTTAGGTGAAAATTCCACATTTTGTAGTTCTTGTTAGGGAGGTTTGATTGGACAACGTTCACTGGAAAAGTAGGCAGTATAGCCTCCCTCATCGAATTCCCATGCGCCTTTTTAAACCTAGAATTAGCTGCTTTTTCCGGATTGAAATTTATTTTTTTAGCAATTCTTTTTGTTCATGCTGAGTACTGAATTTCTATAAGAAAGTTTGATCCCTGTTGATGATTTTGATGCCTTGCCAGCTGTCAAGATGGGTCTGACTTTTACCAAGCTTTTTCAACGGCTCTTTGCCAAAAAGGAGATGCGCATTCTTATGGTAGGTCTTGACGCAGCTGGTAAGACTACCATTTTATACAAGCTCAAGCTGGGAGAGATTGTCACCACGATTCCAACTATTGGTAATATTTCTTTACTAAAGTGAACAATAATTTTGGGATATTGTTTTTCTGTAGGATGAGTTAAGGAAAGATACTTTTGTTTGTGGAATGGTTTTGCTTAAACTGGAAAATATGCTAGTCTGAAGTTTATTAAAATTTAGCTCTGCGTCTGTTGAGGTTGTTTTTTCCCCCTCATATTTACAATACAAGGACAAAACAAGCAAATCCTCATCTCCTTTCCTCCCATCCCCTGCAAGTAGCAAAATTGAATTTCCTATATTAATAAGCAGTTGAACTTGAAATCGTTTGGGTATGCTCTTGGTTCTTGGGACTCTCTCTGTGGCTAGTGTCTGTTTTCTTGCCTCTTCATTATGTGACACCATGCCGAGTTTGATTTGAGATTGTTGAAGTTGTGTTCATAATGTTTACGGGGTTCAGTCCTTAAGAGATTCCTTTTCTTAATCTATGGAATTTAAAAAAAAGACACAACAAGGTCTACAGTTACGAAATGCTTTTGGAAGATGTGGGTCTCTTTTTGACCTGTAGTCCTGTTATTGTACTGTGTCTGGTTCCTTGGCAATAGATAATCAATTTATTTTTCCCTTATAAGAACATTAGGTACTCTGTAATGCATCAGCTTTTCCACTTCTGTCTTTGACAATTTTTGTATCAGAGTTTCAAATTTGCAGCTCCGGGTTCCTTTTATTAAAGTCTGATATTTTGCACTACCACCTTCATGCAAAAATATCATGATGATTGAGAATGCCATTAGCTATAAGTTTCTTAATGTTGATATTCTCAATCCTCTTTAGGATCAATCAGCTAGTGCTTTCTCAGTCTGCAGTCCTTTGTGAAGGATGAGTGTTATCATGCCCTGGCAAGGATGGCTGGACTACTGGACTTCAATAGAGGTCTCAACTTGGTTCAGTTATCTAGTTATGCTAGTTGTGGACCGAAATTTGTATTTGTCAGGCTTCATATCAAACTGTTCAAAACGCCCTGTGAAGTACAACTTAAGCATCTTGTCAGATAGGGTCGCTGTATCTCTGTCAAATAGTTGTCTCAGAAGGATAGCTGATTTTTTGCCTAAATACAAAAAGTTTCAAGGTCACTAATTGATACCACAAAACCCTTATGAAAGTAAATTATGACCTCAAGAACAATAGAATTTAATTTAATTTTTAAAAATGGAATTCTTTGACTACATGTTTGCATATCATTAGAGTTGAAATACTTCGGTTTGGTTATGTTATACATTATTTGATATGTTAAGCATGTCTTTATTATAATATGATACGGATAAATGGCTTGATCTGATATAATGATGCTTCCTGAGTTTAGAAATCAATTTGCTATGTGTGGTAAACCAAGTTTTATTTTCCCCCTGGGGAATGCATACCTTTTTGCGAGGAGGTCTTTGTAGTAATAAGATGAGAAGATTGGAGATTGGTTTTCTGATCTAACAAGGCAGCAGGATCTGCTTGTCTTTTTGACAAATGTGTTAATAATTTCATAACAACTGTGTAAATTCTGTCTAGAAACTTACATTTTGTCCTAGAAACTGAGCTTGTGTTTTGATTATCATTTTTCAATTATATTTATTATATGATCTGTTCTGTTTGATGTTCCATTACTGTTGGATTAAAGAAAATTCCAGAATGACATTGCATTTGATTTTAATGAGCAGGATTCAATGTAGAGACAGTTGAATACAAGAATATCAGCTTCACTGTTTGGGATGTGGGGGGCCAGGACAAGGTATTGTCTATAACTTCATTCAACCACCGATATATGCTGATTGCAATTAATTAGTGCATCGATATGCAGTTGTTGCTATACTCATCTTCTATAGATTCTGTCCAAAAAGTTGAGTTGAGTACTTGGTATAGTTGTTTGTTCATGGTAACAGGACATAAAATTATCTTAAAACTCTTTCGGAAGTCATGTACGTGTTTCAAAGTCCCATTTTGTCATTATATTTCATTTTGACATCATGTAATTTTATCTGCTTGTACATTTCTTTCATGTTCTACTGCAACTATATGCTTTTTACCGCTTGAAGATAACAATTGTTAACCATGATTTTTACTGCATGATCATATTATACTTATTAGATATTGACAAATTAATTTCAGTGCTGTTGATATAATTGTTTCTATATCATATAACAGATTCGACCACTTTGGAGACACTACTTCCAGAATACTCAGGGTCTTATCTTTGTGGTAGACAGCAATGATAGAGACCGTGTAGTTGAGGCAAGGGATGAACTTCACAGGATGTTGAATGAGGTAAATAGCTTCGGGATACCTCTATCATCACCTTCATAAGAAGTATGGTGTTAAGAACGTATGATAAAAGTATGTTGATATTGTGGTTAGTCTTATATGTATCTTAATTGTGAATGGTATTTCTTTCATATCAGACATGAAATACAAGAGAATATATTAATCCATGGAGGATGAAGAATAAGTAAATACATTTTGTTTCTGGGCAGACTTATTAGATATAACCTTAAGTAAATACATTTTATTTCTGGAAGAGTTGATTGATATATCTAATTCTTTACAAAGTATTCCCTTTTAACTGATGAGGTTGGTCAGAGGGTGCCATATCTATAAAATTATAATCAGAAGAAAAATTATTGGCTGTGCATTGGAGTTTCTATAACAAATTCTCCTTTGCGTATGTTGTATTAATGGAGTCTGAATATACAAATATTCAGAGACACTACATCAACCTTTTTACAAACATACTATGTATTTTCTATAATCTTATGCTATGTTTATGAAATTAAACCTTTGTTCTTACACTTGTGCATTCAGTTCAGAGTCCTCCCTAAAATCTTAATTGTACTCTTTTTCTCCATTAGCGAAGGTGAAGTCCACCTCCTGGTCCTAGGCAGTACTATATGCAAATTTTAGGAACAGTGGTCCCCATTTGGCCTTGTTTCTGCATTAGTTGTCACTATAAATATCTGACCACCAATGCCTAAACCTAAATGACAGCATGGTGGTTCAAATGCAGTATTCTTCACTATTTACCTTAATAAATGCTGTTCACTATCATGGGGTGAGCCAAGAGTAAAGCTAAACAACAATTGTTGTTGTGGCTTTCTCACAATGAAGGATCTTTTTTCATGTGCAAGTGGAGATATCAATGAAATGTTTGGGAATCATATCGGATGCAGCATTACCAATTGGTCTACCTCTTTCTGTTATATTCTAAATACGTGGCTTATGGAGTATTTTGCCAATTTATTAAGTAGGATTAGTTTTTTTAATTTCTTAAAAAAGTTAAAACCATAATGCTTGCAAGTCATAGGTCTGAGCACAATTGCTTGTGCCTCTGCATCTTTTTGGTGCCAAGTGGGAATTTTTTGGTTGCAGCTTCATCATTCTCCAATGAAGAAATCTTATTATACATCCCGCTCCAGACATCCCATGATTTCCTTTGTGAGCTCTATCAGTAGTAAGTTCTAACCATCTGTCCAAGGGAGGATCCATTTAGGTACAGTGTGTGAATTTTAAGCTGGAAGAACACCTGAAATCTCATAATGACATAAATAGGTGACACACAAGTCATTTCTTTTGAGTAAATTGAAAACATTGTGTAAAATTCTATTATTAGTTCAAAATATTGATCTTATTATTTTCATTTTCCTATTTTGATAGTAATTTTCATATAATTTAATTTTGAAATATTAAGTAAGGATGACGAACATGTCTATTGGTAGGGGGGATGTACAGTTCAGTGGTAGCCAATGCTTGTATCAGTGAAGTAGTTTGAACTGAAGGAGCATAAATTTGAATCCATAAATATATATAGACAGTGTTCCTTGTGAGATGCATAAAAGTTTATTCTAATAAGGATGACGAACATGTCTTTTGGTAGGGGATGTATGGTTCAATGGTAGCCAATGCTTGTACCAGTTAAGTAGTTTGAACTGAAGGAGCATAAATTTGAATCCATAAATATGTAGACGGTGTTTCTTGTGATATGCATACAAGTTTATTTCCAACTGCCAAAAGGGCTATTGTCAGCTGTTGTATTTAATATTTGACTGGATAATAGTCATAAAAGACTGTTCAACGTGGACAGCAAACCATATTGAAGGGCAGGTACTCAATTGTTTTCAATCTAACCAAGGCTTCCTACTGTAATCTATTCATACTCTTGGTAGAGTGAATGATTTTTTCTTATTTGGTGTTTTGACTTGTGTGCACCTAAGGTGAGGTTTTAGTTGGCTTGCCTTTTTATGTTTGTATAGGGAACTTTAGCCGTCTTGCCTCGTTTAGCTTTAGCTGGATTATTTGATGTTTTAATGGTTGTATTGGGAGTCTATTGTTTAGTACATCTTATGTAGCTGTTTGCTTCAAGTAGGAAAACAATTAGAGGAAAGTTCTTGATTCTTTGTTTTCTCTCCAGCTATAATTTTTAACATTTCTGAAGAAATGAATTGTCTCTTAAAGCTGTATTATCTATGGCTAATTGGCAAACAGTACAATGTTCAAAGCCATAAACTTCTTGTCGGTAACTTTTGTTGTTGCTTGCAGGATGAGTTGCGAGATGCTGTGCTTCTTGTTTTTGCAAACAAGCAGGATCTTCCGAATGCAATGAATGCTGCAGAGATTACGGACAAGCTTGGTTTGCACTCTCTACGCCAGCGCCATTGGTGAGTAAAATTTATTTACTGTTGCCTTATACATGTAAGCTTACACTTTTTTCTTGATAAATTTCTGTGTACCAAGTTAGAAATTTTTTTGCTTCTTGTCTTGTCTGTGGAAGCTTACATCTTTTTCTAATTAAATTTCAGTGCATACCACTAGTATTATTGTCCCTGAATTGAGTGTTATAGTTGTCTAGGTTTATTTAGAATACAAATGATATACAATAATTTGTTACATAATTTCAATTGGCGGATGCTTTTCTCAGGTATATTCAGAGTACTTGTGCTACATCTGGTGAAGGCTTATATGAAGGCTTGGATTGGCTTTCAAACAACATTGCAAGCAAGGCATGAACTGGATGCTATTTAGGGAAGTTTCATCTGAATTTGGAATGCTTTATTGATCATTATCTTGCAAATGTCTGATTTTGTGTGCCATTATTGCAGGCTTGAGGATGAAACATGAACAAGGAGTATATTTTTGAAGGACTGCTTAGAAATTATGTTTGCTGCAGTTATTCAAGTCTGTTAAACATTTTGTAGTGGGTCAAGCTACAATACATCTTATGAATTCTTTTCTATTCTATTTTGTTTCTGTCCAACTTTGTTCCGTGTATGGGAAAGTTGGTTTATTTGCTTTGAGGAGTATTTTCAAGTCTAAAGAAGTAAGCTATTAAATAGAGCTCCAGTTTTGTGGTTTTTATTACCGTGGTATCTTCAACTTTGAAGGGCAGCCCTTTTATGTAGAGTCTCCATTTCTGTGTATTCATTTGCTATTACATTTTAGATATTTCAAATATACTATGGTAGTGATTTAAGAGTTTAGTTCTTGTTTCCTAAATATTTGTTTACCAAAGTGAGTTTTCATTCTTCACGACAAAAACTAATTGCATAATTGACCCCATTTATAATTGAGTTTAATATTTTTGTAAGTAATTTGTTTCCATTTTGAATACAGTGATGATTGGATGATGAAAGATTGGAGATCAATATTGAATGTCCAAAACTTTATTCAGCTGCTTCCTTTCAATTGATAGAGTGTTTACATAACATCAATTTATGTTTTCTTTCGAGTTGATGATTTTCGCTTGGCCTCTTATTTACCAAAAAAAGAGTGTTTACCTAATATAGATTGCTTGCCTCAAATGTACAATAATGTCATGTTTTCTTTCAAGTTGATGATTTTCGCTTGGCCTCTTATTTACCAAAAAAAAAGTGTTTACCTAATATAGATTGCTTGCCTCAGATGTACAATCATTTTTAGAACGTTTTACCAGAGATTAATGATTCAGAATATGGACATACATCCTCAAATATTTAATTTGTAAAGAACGTTTCCCACAGTTGAGTTTTCTGGCTGGTTTGAATTGGGAAATTCCGAAATTCAAAGAAATTCTTATCCTGTGTTTATTGCTGGTAAGAGTACCAGTCTGCAGTAAATATGGTAGGTGATAGTGGTATATCTTGCCATGTGAATTTCTCGTCTATGGATAGATAAGGTTAGAAGTAAAACATACAAAACTTGATTTATTCTTTTTTCAACGAATTTACAGATTCCGTTATTGATTATTACAATTCTGTCTCCTTTTGCCCATCAAGTAAAACTGGTTCTTATTGTTAAGAACTTTTAAAAAAGTTTTTCAAGAACAATGTGTTTCTTTTTATGAACATTTGATTTCATTTTGCAAGAAGTTCCAAGTATTTTTTTTGGCATATTGCTTTTAATAGCATTAGAAATGATTTTCTCGCTATTATTGAAATTTGCTTTCTCACTGTTCTCGCTAAGTTTTGTTTCTATTGGAACGCTGGGAAGCTTTTTAAACGTCCTTGAAAATTTGATGTATCATGGGCTGTTCATTGTTTCATATAATCGTGTACATTCAAAATAAGCCCATTATCACATATATATTGTACACCTTTGTCTCTATGAGGAGCACGTACTAGTTCAAATGAGCAATACCGTTTTAGTATTTTATGAGCTTTGGTGAGTCCATATAATAACTAATATAATATGCCAATTTACACCACGTCTATTGCACATATTTGTCAATGTTGTACCCAATTTTTTTAAGGCTTTCCATTAGCTTATGGATGGTATAACTTATGGTGCCTTCTCATGACATTGTCTAGTAGCTCTAAAATGGTTTTCTTGATTATTTTTCCTTGATTGTATATATCTTATTGGAATAAGTTATGATATTTCCACAAATGAAAATCATAGAAATTTAGGAAAATAATATTTTGTGACTTTAGCTTATACAAATTTAGTCTCTCTCTATTTATATAGTGTACACCTTTGGGCCTTTCATCTTGGTGACTCTATTGGTCAGATAAAGTTAAATTCCATTAAATTCAAGGGAGATAGCAACATTATTAGTTATGGTGTAAATCCCACCCCTATAAAGGGGCTATCCTATCCTTTGACATAAATTGCATCCTCTTATTTATGTATTCGCATATTTAAGTAGGGCCGGTCGCGAAAATCCTACTAATATTAATTTTTAATTAATGGCATCATTGGAGTTATGTACCTGCAAAAATGCATTTATGAATGTTTTTCCATAATATTATATTTATCATGTTCTAGAACTACTCTATAACATCATCTTTCCTTATAATTTATGAATATGCTTTAATTAAAGTCTACAACAATATTTATGTTATATTATACTACTCCCTCCATTAGTTTGCAATAAGTTTGCAATAATACATGTTGGTGTAATTAAATATTCTCATGACACTTCCCTCAAGTTTTCTTGCAATAATGCATAACATAGAAGTTTGTATATTTGACACCTAGGAGTGTGCATCTTATTTTTGTATATGGTGTTGACTAAATTTTACTTTGGGTGTCGATCTAGTTACTCATAACATTCTACTATATATGCGAGATTCACCTTCAGTGCTCTTATCACATCATCATCTTTATTTTGTTGCACATATTTTATTGCATAAATGAAGGAGGATCCACCATTGACAGATGTGATTCTACTTAACATGGGTGATGGGTGAACTATATCTCCTAGTTATTATGCCTTGCCTTTATAAGCAGACATTTTTTGCATTGCATATTAATGAATTCAGTTAATTCAATTAGTTATTTTTTTATTTTTTTATTTGCAGTTCATTACAATATTTTCTCTCTTTTGTGTTATTCTTTGGGCTTCTAGATCTCGGTCTGCTTTAGGAAAATTCATTCATTGCATGAAAATTCTTATATGATATCATAGCCATTAGAGTGTCCATTGCATTGTTTTGGGGAGAAATTTTTACATTTGAAGGAGCCGTATTTAGAAGATTTGTGACGTGTGTCTCATATGCTAACTGACCTCACCATTGTATCTAGTGGTTGTTTCAACAAAACTCTGTTTTTGAGGCAAAAGGCTTTTCCAAATCAGACTCTGGCTTGATTTGCATATTGAATACTTTTGTTTTGCCAACATGCATATTTGTTCTGTCAACATTTTTTTCCAAACCTTCTAGTAACCAATATTTGCTAGGGAACTTATAGCATGTAGTCAACAGATGGATCAGATTCATAGAGTAACATAGATCCATAGAGTAAGATTCAAGTAGTCAAATCTGTTGGTTCAGGAGACCGACCATAGACTCTGACAGAGTCTATACACTAACAGGTTCTATTTATATATATCTCGACAGTAACTTTTTAATATTTTCAATTCAAAAACCCCTATTAATCACTCCTTTCTGGTTCTAGCAACATCCTTGCGAGAGGATTTCTATGGTGGTTCTAACTGTCGCTTCCTTAGCCACCCAAGGGACTTACCCCTAGCTACCATTGCCATCAACATCTGAATTGTAGTCAATACTAGACCATACTTCCCCACAACGCATCAACTTAGCAGTGGGATACAACGTACATATACATGCAGCCACATCAATAAACCAAAACGTGGTGCTTTTTGGCCCAGTTAGTGAAAGGAAGTGGTATTATTGCTAAGTCAATGGTGATGGTGAAACTATCTCCATGTTAGCCTAAAGATAAGTTAGTAGGGGAGAGGACTCCGTACTTGAGCACCCTAATATTGTGCTTATCAAAATCTTATGTAGATTTTTTTTAAAAATCCCATTTTTTTATAGCAATTTATGTGGCAAGTCGTCTACTTATAACTAAGGTTTCAAGGCAACATCATTAATTATGATGCCGCATTAACATGTTTTTTGCCAAGTTGTCCAAAACCCCCCAAATAAAAAGAGAGACTAATGATCAAGAAAAGATGTGGCATCACATCATTGACTTCTTTTTATAGCTAAGGGTACATTTAATCCAATTATAGGTAGTTATTATCGTACTAACAATTTTAAAGTCACAATGATTGGTACAATATTGTCAAAAAAGTTGGACATTAAGATTATAAATATAGGTATTAAATCATTAAGTCTAGATATCAAATGAACGAACTCCCATTACAACTATTGGAGTGCTTTCCGCTAACTCACACCATTATATTGAGGCATTTCTTTTTGCATTGACTAGCCAAAAACTATCAAATTTAAGATAGTATTTTTCTCTCTGATGTACACGTGGCTATCAATTTCAAACTAACATTTTTATGTGTGTCCAATGACAATCAAATTTAGGTCAGGACTATTGATGTCAAAACTATATTGATACTTTTTTGTTTTTTGTTTTTTTGGCTTCCTCACCATATACAATTTTAATTTTGGAAGCAATTTCAAAACCCCACAACTTGGTCATTTTGGGGACTTTTTGATATAATTTTCTTTAAAAAATAATTGGTGTGGCATTTCATGCTCTTTATTGTTTTATATATGATATTTGATTTTGCATGATCTATTCAATGCCATTTTTAAAACTTTGTAGGCTTTGTTTGGGCTTATATAGACACATTCAAGCATTGTTTTTTGAAAGTGCATATTTTTGGTCTACTTTTTAAATATTCTACCTGATTGTAACCTTGGTGAGTGGACATATCACTTTCAAAACTGTCTTTTTGGCCTATTTGATCATTTTTAATTGCTTGAATCATTGAGTATCTTATCCAATATTTGTTTGAGTTTGCTATAGCCTTGTTTTGATACTTGTAATTATTGGGATCAAGAGTCAACTTTGCCTTGTTTTGCAAGTAGCAATTATGCATACGATAAGTATAAAATGCCTAAATTGTCATTTTAGTGAGGGCTTATTTGATTGAATGATTTTTTTGGGGGTTCTCCTAATTTTCCTCCTTTAAGTCCATATACTTATGCATAATGAACAATACATGCTTGGAGTAAACTAATAGAAAATGGAATTATTCATTACATTGATGGTACTATTATGGCACCATTTGATCTTAAGGATAATCCTAATGTTCAAGTTCAATGTCTCACTAAAGATACGTTGACTCTCAACATTAAGAAAGCATATTTCACTTGATCTTATTTTTTACATTGATAAGTGTAAGATTATTAAAGAGGCTTAGGATAAACTTTCTCACTTTTATGGCAAGGTTTAAGGGGTTTGAGGCTACAAATTAGACAATGATCTAGCCTGCTCCAATCCTAAGGAAATATGACAGAATCCAAGATAATGCAACCAAAACAATCGAGTTTAGAGAAAAATTGAAGGATTTTGGAATGGATAAGGAGGATGAACAATTGGTTTCCAATTTGTTGGACAAGCTTCAATTGGAGCATCCAACTATTTTCTCTAGTTTCCAAATCCTAAAGCTGACTAGTAGCTCATACACCACCATCTTTTGATGCAATCACAAAGATATTGATGTATGAATAAGAAAAAAAATATCACCACTAGTGTTCTCAAGTAATTTATGTCAAAAATATTTGTGGCGCAATAAGGGAATTGAATGAATCAAGGGAAGGGAAAGAACTGACAATCATCCAAGCCAAACTCATGCCTTTTTCTCTATCCTCTTCTGTAACCTTTATTTTCTCTTAGTAGAAAGGCCATCACGAAGGTCTTCATCAATTGGTCTTCATCATGTATATCTAGATATGCTTCCTTCTCAATACTAGCAAGTGCTTTGCTTTGATCACTTGCCAACAATGATGTGTTAGCAAAAAGCGGGGATCTCCAAGATACTTTCCACTTTTCATGTTACCTTTCATGAATTCTTAGATTCAGTGGGTTTAGTGTTAGGATCAATACGCTTTGGAGATGGAGGATCCAACTATACATTATGCTTATTTGCCTCATGAAATGTGATCACTGAAGACTTTCCTTCATTGATCACCTCTCTTATTTTCACCTTAGTTATAATATTTTATTTTTCCTTCTCTTTCTCTTGCTCTTCTTCTTCATTCTCATCTTCAAATATGTCCTATGCCTCAAGCACAATATCCCTGATCTCTTTATTGGAAATGAAGTTTCTCATGAAGGCATTCTTATCCTTCTCTTCCTTAGAAGGTTCTAAGGTAATAGGGACATAAGTTACAAAGCAATTAGGCTGTACTATACTAATGAACTTATTTACATCATATGTATCATCTTTACTCATCTCTATAAGGGTTACTATATGCTTTCTAATTATAATGCCTTTGGTTGTGGTGCAAGTGCAAGCACACCCTTGTAATCAATACCCATCAATATTTGAGAGACCACTCTCTCATTTTATCCTCTAATACCTTCCTATTTGCATGCCATCAACTTGATAATTCTCATCTTAGATCTCATTTTGTCCTTGGCCTTATTCAAAATTTTATGCATTAATAATGTAATCGAAGCACAAAGATCATGCAAAATTTTATCCCTTATCCTCTGATCTTCCCCTAAAGCCCTTTGTCTTCTTATGTTATGTCTCTCAAAAAGATCATCCAAAATACTTCCTTGAATCCCAATAAGGTTTCTATAAAACTTTATTAGGTAGGTGAATCTTCTAGAATCTTGTTGAGCTGTCGTTTTGCATGATGCTTAATGACAAGAATCCTTGCAAAGTCCTCTCTTTAAAAGATATTATAATTTTTGGAAATATAAGAGGAGTAATTAAGAGGGGATGAGTGAATCAATTACCACTAAAATAAATCCCAGATCCCTTAGATGTCAGTACAAAATAAACTTTGAAAACTAAACTCTGCCGATGCTCATCAAACACATAAAAAAATGTTGTAACTTGGAAAACACTGAAAATGCTTGACAAATACTTAACATGAAAATCTTAAGATGTTATCTGTGATTACTATTACTTTAACTTAGTTGCAAACACATAAGAGAAATAACATGAACGCATTTGACACCAAGATTTAACGTGGAAACCCAATTTGGGAAAACTCGCCAATTGCAACTAGTTACTGATTTTCACTTTTTTGAAATGAGCCTTGTTAGGAGCCAATATATCCTTTTTGATTAAATATATCTTTTCAACTCCATAAGGATATTCTGCTTATCCTTCTGATTTGCTTCCTCTTAGCATCATCAAATCTTCAATTATCTTCCATGCATGCACACTTTCTAAATCTCAACTTGACCTTATATTTATATCTTTCATATTGTCAAGTCGGCTATAATATAACTTAGAATAATTAATATTCATCTCCTTAGTCGGCTAGAACCAACAGATAATTCAATTGAACTTAATATGCCAAAACAAGAAAATTTTTTGTTAGACGACCCTACTCGGTAAACACTAACTCAGAAACGATTTTCCTGTGTTAACCAAGTAAACTCGGTCAACACTGCATACTCGTAAAGTTCCTTTGGTAACCAAGTGAGCTTGGTTAACACTAGTTCCATCCAATATTTCCTTCATTAACTAAGTGAGCTCAGTTAACACTCAACTTCTGTAAACTTTCCTTTGGCGTTCGAGTGAACTCGGTAGATACTGTCTTGTGAACTAGGAAAACTCTGAAATGCTTGATGGACACCGAAAATTGTCTTCAATGCCTGAGTGAGCTCAATATACATTGATTAGCAATGATATAACATTTTGTGTAACATCAAAGACAATACACAATTAATCAGTTGTTTCAACAATCTCCCTCTTTGGCATTGATGGCAACACAACATGTCATAATACAATGAATTTTTTTTAAAGCAAGAATAAAGTAAAGAATTATCCTTAGTTTCATTCTAATTCTCATCCATGAGAACTCCCTCTATTAGTATGGACTTTTTCTGCTTTCAATTTCTCCCTCTGTCAGAAAACTTCTGTTTGCTACAACTTGTCAATTTCTCCCTCTGTACATCTCTTTACAAAATTTCTATGAGATTTGACAACAAACTTCTCCCTCTTTGAAATCTCATGCCAAAGACAATGTTTAGTGAATATCAATGTACCTCAAGAATGACCCCTAGCCTACCTCTTAGATATAGAAATGCATCCTTAGGTAATGGCTTGGTGAATATGTCTACAATTTGTTCTTTTTTATTCACATATTCTAATCTTACTTCTTTATCTTGTACCAATTCTCTCAAAGAATGATATTCTATAGCAATGTGTTTTGTTTTGGTATGCATTACTGGATTCTTTGATATATTGATTGCACTAGTGTTATCACAGTATATGACTACTGGATCCTTGATCTCTATCTTCATACCTGCCAACAGTTGTTTGAACCAAACAATATTTGAACAATTGATTGCTACTGCCACATATTCCACCTCTGTTGTGGACTAAGAGATACAATTTTGTTTCTTGCTTGTCCAAGACACTAGTCTTTTATCAAGAAAGAATTCTCCACCACTGGTGCTTTTTCTATCACCAATACTTCTTGACCAATCAACATCTATGAATACTTTTAAATCTAAATTGCATCCTATTTTATACCATAAACCATATTCTTCAGTACCTTTAAGATATCTCATGATTCTTTCGATTGCCATCATGTGATTTTCTTTGGGATTTGTAGAGAATCTTGCCACCATACCGACTACTAATGCAATATCAGGCCTTATATGCACTACATACTACATTTTTCCAATCATTGATCTGTATGTGGTTTGATCTACCTCTTTGGAATCATCAATTTCAAAAAGTTTATGTCCAATAGACAGAGGGGTTCCAACTAGCCTTGAATCTTCCATACCAATTTTCTTTAGTATTTCCTTGATATATTTAGATTGAGTAATGTAGATACCATCTTTCATCTGTTGGATCTACAATACAACAAAGAATTTTATCTCTCCAAACATTGACATCTCAAATTCTTTACTTTTTTCTTTTGAAAATGCCTTGCATAAGTCATCATTTCCTGCGAATAAAGTATCATCAATGAATAATTATGTCAACACAATCTTTCTGTCTAGTCCTTCTTTGATATACAAACTACTGTTATCATTTATTCTTTGAAAACCAATATGTATCATGTAGTTATGAAGTCTTTCATAATAAGCTCTAGGAGCTTGTTTAAGACCATATAATGCCTTGTGTAATTTGCAGACCATGTCTTTTTTGCTAGGATCTACAAAACCTTCATGTTGTTCAATGTAGAATTCCTCATCAAGAATTTCATTCAAGAATGTATATTTTACATCCATTTGATAAACTTTAAATCCTTTGTGAGTTTCATATGCTAGTAAAGTTCTAACACCTTCTAATCTTGCAACATGAGCAAAAGTTTCACCATAATCAATACCTTCTTCTTGAGAATAGCCTTTACATACTAATCTTGCTTTATTTCTAGAAACTTCTCCATCTTCATTTAGCTCATTTCTAAATACCCACTTTGTGCTAATTACATTTTTATCCTTGAGTCTATGAACAAGAGTCCAAGTGTTGTTCTTCTCTATCTATTCTATTTCTTCATTCATTGCTTCAATCCAACTTTCACTATCCAAAGCATCTCTACATTTCTAGGTTTAAATTTAGCAAGTAAACATGTACCTTTTAATTTTTTTCTTGTCATTGTTCCATTTGATTGGTCTCCAATGATCTGGCAAGGTGTATGATGCTTTTTGACATATCTTGCTAGCACAGGTACTTTGAATTTGGAGTTTGTTTCACTAATTTTATTATGAACTTCAGTGTTAATCTTGGGTTCCATTGTCTGTGACTTGGGTCCATCAAACTCAGTTTGCTCTTATAGTAGCTCGATAGCATTTGACTATGACTCGGGTCCTTCAGACTGTGACTCGGGTTGCACTATCTGCAACTTGGTAGTCAATGGAGATTTTGGAGACTCAAGAGGTGAAGCCTCTTGTCTACCTGATAGATTTGGTAGGGTATTAGGTTCATAGTTAAAAAATCTTCTGTAATCCTCATGCTCTTTGTTACTTTCTTCTTCACATTTTTTTGCAAACTCATCAATTCTCACATGTGCACTTTCTATGATTTTACGTATAGACAAATTTAAACATTTGTATGCTTTACTTTTGCAGGAGTATATTAGGAATATTCCTTCATCACCTTTGACATCAAATTTACCTTTCATAGATTCTTTCAAGATATAACATTTGCTGCCAAATACTTTCAAGTAACTTACACTAGGTTTGTAGCCATATCATAATTCATAAGGAGTTTGATTTGAGCCTTTCTTCAGTTGTACTTTATTCAAGGTATGTACTGCAGTGCTCAAGGCATGTATTGCAATGCCTATTTCTTCCTTCTAGTATTTGATTACAACACTCTTTTCTATCATCAATGTTTTTGCACAATCCATGATGGATCTATTCCTTCTTTCAGCTATACCATTCTGCTGAGGTGTGCCATGGGTTAATACTTGTCTTTTAATTCCTTTTTCAATGCAAAATTTATTGAATTCATTGGAGATGAATTCACCACCTCTGTTTGATCTTAAACATTTCAACTTCTTTCTAGTTTCTTTTTCTACTCTTGCTAGATACCACTTGAATTTTTGAAAATCTTCAGATTTTTCTTTTAGATACATTACAATCATCATTCTAGAATAATCATCAACAAAAATAATGAGAAACTTATCTCTACTGTAACTCTCTATTCCAATAGGTCCACATAAGTCTATATACACAAGCTCTAAGACTTCTATAGAATGATAGTTCTTTCTTTTGAAACTAGTCTTTCCCATTTTACCAATTTGACAATTTTTGCATAGACTCATATCAGGTTTCCTCAAGCTAGAAATACCTCTTATTCTTTTATTTTAACCAGATTATCAAAGTTCACATGACAAAATCTTTTGTGACATAACCAACTTTCTTCTACTTGAGCAATAAAACATGAACTTTCACTGAGATTTAGATAGAATATGTTATCTTTTATTTGTTTGCTAGATCCAACTAGATTTCCTTTTCCATCCAACAATTTGGCCTTCCTATTCATAAATTCTACCTTGAATCCAATGTTGTTCAACTATGCCACACTCAATAGATTATGCTTTAGTCCTTCAACCCAATAAGCATTATCACATATAAGTTCATTGGTCAATAAGATACATCCTTTTCCTTTTATGCAAAAAGGTTCATTGTTTCCAAATCTCACACTACCACCATCACAATATTCTATGTGATCAAACTTTTTTTTTTGCCTCTAGTCATAAAATGTGAGTAGCCATTGTCAATAATCCATGTATCATTTTTTCTAACATGAGAGATAAGTGCCATCTTATCTCCTTCATCATCAAATTCATCTTTTACAATAATATATAACATTTTTATCTTCATTGTTATCAAAATTTTTAGCCATAAAACAAGATTTCTTACCTTTGTCTTTGTAGTCCTTGTAGTTTTTGAATTTCTTCTTGCCTTTGTACTTATTATTTTTCTTTTCATCCTTGTTTTCTCTGTTTGGGCATCTTGCAACAATGTGATCAACTTTTTCACAAGAAAAATAGATTACATTTGTACTTTCTTCTGCCTTTGGAATATTTCCTTGCGAGTAGGACTTCAAACAACTTCAAGATCACTGTCAAAACTTTCTTGTTCTTCTTCTTCACTTCTTGATTGATTGGCCTTTGATTTCTTGCTCTTTTTCTTGAGTGAGAGTTTGGTTTCAAATGCAAATTCAATACCTTTGGAACTAGGAACATAGTTGTCATAGTTATCCAACTCAAAAGCTATCAATCTTTTAACTAGGGCATCCAAAGTTATTTTTCTATTTGAATCACATCTCATCTCTTGAATAGCAGACACTCTAATTGCATAGATAGGAAGAAGGGTTATGAGTACCTTCCTTACAACTATTTTTTCATCAATGTCTCCTCTAGATGCTTTGATTGTGCCCACATTTGCTTTGATTCTCTCAACATGTTTTGCAATATTTTCATCTTCTCTCATCTTCATCTGATCAAATTTTCCTCTGAGACTTTCAACTTTAGCTCTTCTTACATTATCATCTCCTCCATAGATGTCTTTCAATTTAATCCACATATCATAAGCTATAGTATAGCCTTTGACTTCATCAAATTCAACATAATTAAGAGCAGATGTAATGTTAATTATTATGATGTTATGATTTTTATTTTCAACAATATCTTCAACTGATAATGTTCTAGTGGGAGTTTTGTATTCAATATCAAGATACTTACAGCCTCAATCACAGGTAGTTTCTAGATGTAACCTCACAAGTTCTTGTAATGCTGCAAAGTTGTCTATGTTCAACCTGGAAATCTCTATTCTGTAAGATATCCTGATCTTTAGCTTAGGTCCTTGAAACCTTCTTTGCAAGCACCAAAAGATCTGATACCAATTGTTGGAAATATAAGAGGAGTAACTGAAAGGGGAGGGGTGAATCAGTTACCACTAAAATAAATCCCAGATCCCTTAGATGTCAATCCAAAATAAACTCTACTGATGCTCGACAAATATACAAAAAAATGTTGTAACTCAATAAACACTGAAAATGCTTAGAAAATACTTAACATGAAAATCTTAAGATGTTATCTGTGATTACTATTACTTTAACTTAGTTGCAAACACATAACAGAAATAACATGAACACATTTGACACCAAGATTTAATGTAAAAATCTAATTTTGGAAAAACCACCAATTGCAACTAGTGATTGATTTTCACTCTTTTGAAGTGAGCCCTGTTAGGAGTCAACCTTGGTAAAGGTTACAAAACATACTATTAGGTGTGACCCTATTAGAGGATTTAACCACCCTGTTAGGGGTGGTCTTGTTAGATGTCTTTGGAAAATTCAATAGAAATGTCACCTTGTTAGAGGATTTACAAATAACTATTAAGAGAATTTTGTTAAGAGATTTAGATCACTGCTACAATGGTTAGGGAGTAACAATGAGATAATTGATTACAGATCTCAATTCTAGCTTGTATACTTGATCCTTCTTGATTGAATATATCTTTTCAGCTCCACAAGGATATTCTGCTTATCCTTTTGATTCGCTTCCTCTTAGCATCATCAAATCTTCAATTATCTTTCATACATACACACTTTCTAAATCTCAACTTGACCTTATATTTATATCTTTCATATTGTCAAGTCGGCTACAATATAACTTAGAATAATTAACATTCATCTCCTCAGTCAACTAAAACTAACAAATGATTCAATTGAACTTAATATGCCAAAACAAGAAAATCCTTCGTTAGTTGACCCTGCTCGGTAGATGTTAACTCAAAAATAATTTTTCTTTGTTAGCTAGGTGAACTCGATCAACACTACATACTTGCAAAGTTTCTTTGGTAACCGAGTGAACTCGGTTAACAATGGTTCCATCCAACATTTTCTTCATTAACCGAGTGAGCTCGGTTAACACTCAACTTCCACAAACTTTCCTTTGGCACCCGAGTGAACTCAATAGATATTGTCTTCTAAACTAGGCAAACTCTGGAAAGCTCGGTAGACACAAAAAATTGTCTTCAATGGCTCAGTGAGCTCGACATACACTGACTGGCAATGATATGACATTTTGTGTAATATTAAAGACAATACACAATTAATCATTTGTTTCAACAATGGGATCAACTCCACACTATCGAGTGATCTTGCGACCTACTAGAATTCACTCAGTTGAAGGTAAATGTATTTGTTTATACGGATGCCTTTTTTGGTTTGAACAATTCAGATGAGACATTTGATTTGCTATAATGAAAAGTAACCACAAAAGAGATATATTTTTGGTATTTTTTGTTTTATGATGAATGCAAGTTTATCAATGCAAATATATCAATTCCTAACTTAACCAAGTGTTAGCAAAAAAAATAACGAAGATATGGTAATGAGACATTAAAGTAAATAACTTGAAAGGGAAATTTCTAATGGACATAAACTACGGTAGCAACATGTTTGTGAGTTAAATTATCGAAAAGATTGGGTAGGAAAATAATGAAAATAGGAGTAGCACTTCCTTAAATCCACTGATGCAATTGTTGATGGGAACATAGTAAAAGCCAAAAGATGCTTCACTTCTCATTGAATTGCAAGGCCATGGAAAGTGCACTCATGCAAGATAAGAAGTTATGTAGGAACAATAGGGTGATCGCTTCTCCAACTTGGTACATCAATGGAATTTATCAACATGTGACAAACACCAGAACTAAAAGATCACACAATCAAATTAACACAACAAAACAATTGGCTTTATTATTATTTATGAACAAGAATTCACAAAAATAAAAAACTTTGGCAAGAATAACTACACTCAGAATGAGAGCACCAATAGCATATATTATTGCATCAAAATAACAACCTGGAATATATATTACATTCCTAAATTTATAAGAAATCATCTCCTAAATTTGTGCTGAGAATGAGAGATCTCTTAATGCAAACATATGCTTAAACTTAATAAAACAAAGCTAATTATATACAAACTGACTCTCTAAATGGTGCTAAGTAGGACTCTAATCTCATTTATATCAATTAATGGGTGCATGAGCCTTTACATGTCTTAACACAAAGAAAGAAAGGGTAGATAGGAAGATGGAAGCTGCTAGAGGATTTGAGAGTTACTAGAGGCTCTAAAAATATAAGCTTGAACTTCTTTAGGCATTTTAAAGAGTTGAACTGTCACCAAAATGCATTTTAGGTGCATGGAAAGCTCTAAATTAGCAATTGGTAGTTAACCGTCGGTGCACTGTTACTTCTTCAAAATTGCTAGCACACCTGCACACCTTGATGACATGTTCCAAAAATCCAAAACTGAATTTTTAGCTTCTGAGTTTTGTACCCCTTTATACTAGAGTGATCTCTAGATGTTTGCTCTAGAATTTCTCTATAATCTCTGCTACTTGGGAAGATTCTGGAAAATCCAATGCTTTATACTTATCTTTAACTGTTTGTCAATAGTTACTGACCTCCATATGGGTCTCTCTAAAATCCTACAGTTTAGTGTCTAGTTCTAACAATACCTCTTCAGTCTTAAATGGTTGCCTAATATCTTCATCAGATGAAGCATCCTCAAAAGTTCTTTAGAATATTTTAACAACTGATTGCACTGACTTGAGCTTTATTTTTGACTCATCTTTAAAAATCTCAAGGGAAGCAACATCATAATACTTCTTTGCTTCCAAAATCTGCTTGAGTCTGGTCCTTCAACTTCTGAATATCTTCATGAAGTCCTTCCATGGCCTTATTGTTGACAACTATATTTTCAATCCAATCTTCGAGATTATCAAGCTCTTTTGCTATATACACTTCCATGAGTGTACAATACCTTTGACCCTTTATTCTTGTCAAAATATGTAAGTCTTTAGCCCAAGTATGTACCTCATCCATTAACCCAAAACCTTGGTTCACTATAGATACCAGTTTATCTGTGTATGAATGAACATAATGTAATAGGTCTAAATTACCCTATATTATTTGTATACCCTTATGTTCAAAATTGTCATGCCATTTTTGACATGCTTCTGAAAATGGATCCATTTGTGTTGTCACCTTTTCTTTTCTCTCTAATGCCACAACAAGAGTAATCTTTAGATGATCCAGGTCTATTGGGCTCACTATTTCATGCATATAACCCCACATAATCTCATTTTATCTCCTAAGCATCACCAATTCTGTCTCATTCTTGTCCAAATGCTTGAAATCCTCTTTCATGCCTATTGTGATCAAAACTTTGGCAGTATCTACCATGAGCTTCCCTAACAAGACCTATTTGATTTGGTAATCATTAGGAGTAAGATCTTCAATGTCAGCATGTGGAGGAGGGATGAAAATATGTGCAAACAATTCCTAGTCTTAGTTCTTCATTATAAAGGCCAATGGTTGCACATCACCCATTGGTGGCTCAGGTTTCTTGACAACTTTGACTAATTTTTCCATTCCCTCATCTAGAGTTATAATTAGCTACCTCTTTCGTCAAACCATAACCTCCCTCTTCAACCAAGTTGATGTAGTGCCCATTGGAGACATATATTTGGTTGAAGAGGTGGTTTGTACTATAGGACGCTTCCCCTTGTCACTCCTTTTTGGTGTCTTCTCCTTTTCAGAAATATCTATGCTTAGAATCTTTGTGTCTATTATAGCCAGGGTCCTAGCCTCTATATCATGAGGAGTTTGCTGAGGTTCTTTTGGTATTTGACCCTCCTCTGATATTTCATTGACTAGCATTTGTTTAGGCTCTTCCTCCTCCTATGGTGCTTGTTCTTCTACATCAATGGTTGGAGGGAGTGGGGTGATTGAGCCTCTATCCAAAAATGAAAAATCCTGAGATGGTGGTGAGGGTAGGCTAAAAGATCCTTGAGGTAGAGGTGATATTTGGTTCTAGTCCTTGCCTAGGGGTTGACTCCTTGGAGTATCCCTTATTTTCTGCCCCAACATCTCAGTGCCAATAGACATGAAATCAAAATTTGAGAGGTTAAAAACATCGGTTCCTTAATCCTCCATGTTTGTGATCCACTCTTGCTGCTTGTCTTTAGAGGTTGTAATTTGAACAAGTTCTGTTGGATCAGATGGCAGAGTTAGAGTAGAACTCCTTCTTTCCTCTTTCAAGGCCCTAGATGATCGAGTCCTTTAACTCAAGGAAAAATTATCAAGTTGCTCCTCCTCTTCTTCTTCTTTAGCCTCAGGAATGGTTTCAAGTACATGGGGGGGAGGAGTATTCTATTTCTTCAATTTTCTTCTCACTAGCTTCCTCACAATGAATTGAACCATGGCCTTCTTAGGAGGTAAGGGGAAGGTTTCTTCCTCTTCTTGCCCTTCCGGTGGCACCCTCTATTCTTCTTCTGGCTCTTGTTCCTCTCTTGGAGGAGGCACTTACTCAGTCTCTTGGACTTGGGCTACCTATTCATCTTGAGACTCTTCTTTCTCAAGACCTTACTACAGTTGTTGAGATGGCTAGGCTTGATCTATTTGTTCACTACCCATTACCACTCTTTTCATCTTATTCTTTCCTTTATCTGCCCTAAAGTACTCAACCTCCCTCTCATGTTGATGGATTGTTTCTAGCCTTACTAGGAATTGAGCAGGGAAGGTTGGTACTGTGACTTTTTCACCTTTACCCTTAGCTGGGTGTGTTGTGGCTTGTAAAAGAAAAACTTGTGGAATTGGATCAAGTTTGAATGGTTTCTTGATCCATTCCCTTGTCAATTGGACAATATGTCAAGCTCTATTGTTGATACCTACATTTTCATCTCTGTCAACATTTGCATTCGTTATAGGTCTATCATATATCTTGTCCCTATTATACAGTGGATCTAAGACATCCTCTGTGTCCTTTTCGACAGTCTTGAGGGGAATCTTCATCTTCAACACCTTTTCTGCTAAATATAGAGTTATCCTATAATAGTCTTTGATCCAAAGATTGTAGTCATCTATGGAACTCATCCAGTGATCTTCTAGTGCATCCTCGTGTATAAATTACTTTCCTACTAGATACTGCACCCTTCCAATATTATCAAAGTATGGATGAGGAGAGTTGTACTCTTCCAAGGGATACTGATCCCAATTTGAATCAAAGGTCATTTTATCCTGCTTCTATTTGACCTTGAAGACACCTACCGTGATCAACAACACCCATGTCTTCTTTTGTTGTTTCCTCACTCTATCATATGAAGATGTGTGCTGCTTGGTGATCTCCAACAAAATGAGTCTATCTGATGGATAACTCAGGAGCTTCTTTGGGTTTACCTATGTGTTTGCTACCCTTAGGTACATGAATGTTTTCAATTGAATGTTGTAGGTGCCAATTTCTATGATCCTTCCTGCTACCTCTACTAACATTCTTTTAGCATAATCACCTTTTATAAATTAGATGATTGCAAATATGAAACCATCATTCATTATCATGTATTTCTTTCTCTAATCTGAAAGCTTCTTCTTCACTAGCTGAGGAGACACCACATAGGGCCAAGCATTTGCATCTTGCATGCTTCCCTTTTGTAAAGTCCTGGGTAGTCAGTTGTCCTTGCTACCAATAAATACACCTAATTTGATGTCATATAGAACTTGGGGTCAGTCTTAACTCCCACTAGCTGCTCATGTAAATTCTCACTAAGGATAATAGCCCAATTCATTGGCATTTCTATCATCCTGATGGTCTCTATCAAGTGCAACATCCAAATATTAAGGTGTCCAGCTACAGGGAGTCCCATGGTTCTACTCAAAAGTACAATTGCATAGCCAATATCATCCCTCATGTACCCTCATGTCATATCTACGTTCCCCATTCTACAACCTACTAGTGTTCTATCTATTAAGAAGGAAGATTGAATTATTTCGTTGGCTTGCTTTTTGTTCTCCCTATACCATCTTTCTACTCAGTGATAGGTCATCTTTACATATTGATTGGTCCTTGGAAGATGGAACACATTTTCAATATTCCTCAGTTGAGATACAGAACTATGTCCCATGTGACATACTTGACAACCTTTTCTTCAAACACATAATGTTCTACCAAGGTCATTATCAACTCAGAGGATTGTATAGAAGTTGGATGTGATGTTGCATTCACCAGCCTGACCTGATCATAGCTGATACCATTATAGATATTTCTTTAGGCTTGTTGCATATAGTGAGGAATGCATTCTAGTCAATATGTATGAGTTTGGTGTCTCTAATTTCTACATGTTCATCTTGAAAGCAAAATTTCTTTGGTGCACCTTGATATTTGAACATTGCAGGTTTGGGAGCCATCTTTTCTACAAGCAAGGATGATAAGGATGCCATTTTATCTCCATATAAGAAGAAAACATTAGTCTAGAGAGCTAAAAATATAACTCAAATCAAACCCTAATTATTAAAAAATGTAACCCAAAACACCAAAACATGGAAAACCAACTTAAATATGCCCTGAGAGCTTTGATATGTGAAATAGGTGTGCTACATGCACACCTTAATAGATGCACTAAAAAGGAATATCAAGTGTCTTTTAGCACACTTGTGCATCTTGGTGAGGTGCACACATGCGCTTAGTGCAAGTGCTAATGTTGGGGGGGGGGTGTACTTAGTGTTAAAAAATGATGCACAGATGCACACCTTGAAAAGGTGTGTATCTGCGCATCATTTTCTTAGGTACCTTTGTTTGTGTAAAACTATGCACAAGGTGTGCACATGCACACCTTTCCTTTGTGATTTGATTGTCTTAGTCTGTTTCTTTTTAGGTTTTAGTTTTATCAATTGGACATGTGCGCATCTTTGGTGCCTTAAGTTTTGTGTGTGTTGCTGATTTGAGGCACACCTCTAGATGTGAGGAGGTGCGATGCAAAAATAATGAAGAGAGGGAGAGGGTACAGGCCTGGGTAAGTGTGCAACCTTTGGAGGTGCGCACCTGCACATGTACGCAAGTGCACCTCTCCAAAGGGAGATAAGTGCACACTTGCACATTTAGTGCACCTGCACACCTTGAAAGGGTGCACATGTGTGCTAGGTGTGCTAGTGCACCCTTTAGCACTAAAAACCTTCAATTTCTAAAAAATTCTCAGTTCTGGCATCTGATTCTTTTTAGTTAGATGACAAGGGCTAGACCCTAACTCCAGGTGGAGTCCCAAAATGACCTAGGCCCCAAACTAGGGGTTTGGGAGACAAAAAAATTACTAAGGGGTCCCATTTTCTAGGAGAAATGGGGTGTGCATTATGAAACCACAACAAATCTTTTGATTATCAGTTTCATATTTTTTAGAATACTTGTTCAATTAACTTATCAACCATTCTTTTTCTCTCTTATTTGTTCTCTTCTTCATGCAGTGCTTCCATTCTTTCTTCTATTCATCCTTCTTCTCTTCTAACTATAATTTTATCTTTGTTTACTTCTTGGGATCAGTCAACCTTGTCTTCTTAGGATTGGGTTTGTTAGCTTTAGCCTTGGGTTTGAGAGTCCTATAATGCATCACCAATGGTGTAGCAATAGAAGAGACATCTTCCTAACTTCTTCAACCTTCATTGGTGGAGTTTTTCTTGTAGACTTACTTATAACTTTTTAATGTGTAAGGATAACCTCAAATACATTAACCATTCCTAATGGTGATCTTGACACCTTAGTTGTTTCTCATAAACTCTTTCATCTTCTTCTAGCCTCACAAGAGTAGACGCTACAATCTTTGCATCTTTTATAATTTCGATTTCATTTATCAAAGTTTTCATCTACCCTTTTATAGTTCCTTTCTTCTCAATAATTTTTTCAACCGTTTTTTCTATCTTCTAGTTACTTGATCCTCTAGTAAGATATTCTTTAACTTTACTATACTTTTCCTCATATGTCTCGCATCGCTTAACATTGGGATATTTCTTAGATACAAGGATGACTTCAACACGTACGATAAAAATGAAAGGATCTACCTCATATCCTATAGGTAGGATCCCTATTGTATTGTAGGTTCTATCGCTTCCATGTATGCACAATCTGTTTCTACCATGAAACACATAGTCTCCACATACTTGTGAATTAGGAATTCTTATCCTCCATTAAATCTCCCTCTAAAATCCCTTAAATAACCCAAATAGCTCACTATCTATCTTATTTCTATCTTACATTCTACAATGCTCTATGATCTAAAGTGGAGTAGGTACATTGCTTATCTATTCATGAGGATGAATGTTTGGAAACCTATGAATGATATGGAAGAACATATACAAAATAAGAGATCCCAAATCTAAATATATGCAACTTATCATTCTTGATTCTTTTGATGATATCAAGTAATTTCTATCTAGTGATCTACAAACATCGAAGTGCTCATGCTCTTCAACCATCTTGTAAACTATTTGAAAAATCCTTGCTAAAACTAAGTTATGCTTTCTACTTTAAAGTATCCTATATCCCATTATCTTGAAAAATAATTGTCATATCCTTCAATCTAACATCTGTGAGGTTCATGGATTGCCTATCTCACTTGGAACTAGCGTTCTTCTCAACTTCTTTCTTGATAGACTTCGTCCTAGTGGATGTTAGTCATCCTAATTCATTCTACGTTTAATGTGTTAGGCTGTATTTTGGAAAATTTTTCATAAAGATATTTGCCATAAAAATCTAGACTGATGTCTTAGATCAACTCATCAAGGGTTATGATCATGTCTGCTAACTTTGATACTCCTTAATCCATGCTCACGTGTCATAACTCTATGATCTTCAAGGCAATGCATTTTACTACACAATAGCTCCTTCTAAGGCCATTCTTGCCAACAAGTTAATGTAAAAGGTTCAATTCTTGGCATTGGAGGGATTAGACTAAAAAGTGATCCTTCTCTTTCCACACCTTCTCATTCCTATTCTTGTTTTCTTTCACAAATTTATTATTGATGTTCTTTTAATCTACCTAATTAGATCCATTATTTCTTCTTCTATTGTAATTGTTCCTTCTAACTTTGGGTGCTCTTCTATTATTTATAGAACTATTAAATCTACATTATCTAGCTATATGCCCTAGATTATTACATTTGTAACATGTAACAACTAAATCTCAATACCTTATTCAACCTTGAATTACTTGTAACTTGTAATCTATAGCAATATGTCCAAGGTTGTTGCACTTATAACATTAAACTCCTAAAGATATGGCATTATTACTTCCAATAAGTATTCTAGCATTAAATCTAGGAGTAGATCTCTTATTTGGCTTCTGATTTGATTCAACTTTGTATTCATGTGACTTATGCCCATAAATCCAATAATTGAAATAATAACCAATAAAAGGCTTACTATTAGTATTGCCTTTATAATCATTCTTCATGTGTTTATACTTGTTGCACACATAACATCTTACCTTAATCTTTTTGATACACTCTTTATGTTCATAACATCTTCTCTTAATATTCTTGATGTTTTCTTTAGGTTCATCTTTATTAATAGGTTTTTGAAAAGGATCTTTTATTTTGTCTTTCCTCATATGAAATAGAACTTTCAATATTATAATAACTAAGTCCATTTATACCACCCTTAGGTTTCTATTGTTGCAATTTCTCATCAAATTTGTTACTTCTTCAATAGAGTTTCTCAAGATGTAACTTTGCCTCAACAAGTTTTCCCTTAAAAATATTGCTATAATTCTTGAGCTCCTGATAGTTAGATTTTGAATATTCAAGTTCCAACTTTACTTATCCAAGCTAAGTATTTAGATTATAAGGTCCATTTGATTTCGTGTTTATATTTTCTTCAAGTTTCTCCTATTCTCTTTCCCATCCACAATCTCTTTGGTCATTTGAAGAGTGGTAACCCAAATTCATGTTGAACTGATTCTTTTTCCTTTTGAAGTTTCTCAATCAGATCTGGATCTATTTCATTTGTCTTAGTGATCTTTAACCCACTCAATTAATTCTTTCCTCTTAACCCTTAAAATATCATTTTGTTCCTTGATTTTTCTGAAGTAATATTCTTCATCTTTAAGCTTCAATTTCAATATTTTGTTATCTTCATTGGTTCTATCCATCTTTGAGCTTTAATTTTAAAATTCCTCTATAATTTACTTGCGTCCATCAGGATCCTCATCAAGTTATAAGACTTCTTTCGAGGCTCCGAGGCACTAATATGAAAGTATCTCTATTAGGAGATCTGACCCTGCTAGGAGTCCTTACATAACATTTAGTACACAAGTCTCCATTAGAAGATAATACCTTGTAAGAGGTATGAAACCTTGTTAGGAGTTGAGAAAAAAACTAGATCTCACTTCTCAAGAAATAAAGGCTACATCCACCTTCTGGACTCATTGTCCAAATACAAAGAAATTTTTATATGAAAATAAATTATTACATAGCATCACAATGTCTGATCAGTTCCATTGAAGCTTACATCCTCTCTAATATTTAATATAGAACCAAGGTTCACACATTACATCAACATCACATCACATTCCATCCATATATTCTTGCATGCCAAATAATCTTTCCTTTATACTCTTATAAATTATTAATTCAGTCAACTTCACTAACCCTTCACAAAATGTATCCATTCAATTACCAATATAGAAAATTGGGCCACACTATACAAGATTTAAGTCCTTGGATTCCATCCCTTAAATGCTAAATAATTTAATTGACAAGACATTTCAATTAGCTAAGCCAAAATACCCAATACCATAATCTATCCTAAAGCTATATCATATTGGACCTACTCTACTTCACATCACCAAAGTACATGATATACATCATATTAACACAAGCGACCATACCAGTATCTCATACACAATATATATACTATATTCCCAAAATTGTAGACTCATCTAATAACTCTGTTGTCATTGTTGACCAAAACTGTCTGACTGTATCTTACATTTCCTTCCTCGACTTAGGTATTTTTCACATATATACCTTAGCAAAAGTAATTGTCAACTCGAGAAATCGTGTAAATGAGATATGTTTCTATCAATTACAACATATGATTTCCCACCTAACACTCACTTGCCAACAATCTCTTCCACTTCTTCTCTCTTATGGGAGAGGGGATTAATTTTTCCTCACATCATGTTTTTCCCTTCTTATTATTATTTGAGAGTTTATTTGTATTTATCTTTCTTTTTTGAGGAATTTTTTTCTAAAAAGGTTTTATCCCTTTCCCTACTTTATGAGAAGTTATGTTGCATTTGTACTCACATTTATACATGGGCACCTAACATGAGCTTGTACATGGGTATATTTTCCTAAGTTACACTTAGGGGGTGTGTAATTAAATATTCTTAATTAAAATTTACTTAATCTTACTTAGGCTAATCCATTACATAGTAATTTGTGAATCATACACCCAGGAGTTTGAATCTTGTTTTTGCACATGGTGTAAGAGAAATTCCACTTTAGGTGATGATCTAGTTGTTATCACATTCTCTTTATGTGTGAGATCCTCCTTTAGTTCTCTTATCACTTTATCATCCTCATAATGTTGCACATATTTTTTGCATAATAAAGGATGATCCAACTTTGGTAGCCATGTGATCCCACATAGTGTGAGTGATAGGTTATCATGCCTTGACTTTATAAGATGACACTTCTACATTGTATATCAATGAGTCCAGATTCATCTAATATTTTTCTAGCTATTGTAGTTTAATAAAATCTCTCTCTCTCTCTCTCTCTCTCTCTCTCTCTCTCTCTCTCTCTCTCTCTCTCGTGTTATTCACTGATCTTCTACATATTGGCATATTGCCTTAGGCAAATCATTCATTGTGTCAAAGCCATTCTTTCAATAGTGTTAGTTCCCAACTCCCTATATATCTCTTCTACTCTATATAAGCTACACCAATAATCTTATATTTAGTTATCCCCATACCTTCCCTGTTTTCATCCTAATTAGATAATTGAGATTTCATGTAACATATTATTAAAGTTGATTTCTAGGAACAAAAATAAATAGAATCATTATTCCTTAAAGTATAGGAATATTTAGCAAATACACCTATACTTCATTTTCTGCAAATAATGTATGGAATAGATGATAAATAATTCTTAAATTTGTGTAGGGAATATACCATTTCCAAGGCTTCCATCCCTCTATTTTGGTATTTATGTTTTCAACCTATGATAACTTCGTACTGCAAAAAGCTATAGGTTGATCTCTATTTCCTCTTAATTGCTCTAGTATTACACCTATATTATAATACTAAAGGCATATAATGAGTTTTTGGTGTTCCCAATTGATTTCCTAATACCTCTATAAAGTAAGTTTCTTCAATGATCAAGATTCTCATATTACTTGCCAATGAACACGAGAAAATGGATTTGTCTCTTCTCCACTTAGGGATTTGTTTAATGGGTGATCCTTAGTTCAATATCTAAAATATTTATCTCTACACATTGAGATACTAATTGTAGCATTATGCTATCATGTTTTTATGATGATATGAATGGATCCTACCTCATATTAGTTAAAACCATAATATAAGTATGGTTTAACTCCTTTAGAACATGGAACAATTTGAATACATAAAATAAAAGTAAAATTATTTGTTCTCTGATTATAGGGTTTAAGTTTTAGGGTTTTAAGGTATGCAATGCCAATAAACAATATTAAATATATAGAAGAATAACAAAGGAAAAATAACAAAATATAATAATCTGGAGATTTAATGTGGTTCACTCAATGTGGGATATAGGTTAAAATCAAAAATCTATTTTTTGACATTTTTTATGTTTTAATAAATTACATTTTTTGAGGGATTCATAGCAGAATTGAGATTAAAATTGTTGTCCCTCCCTTAACTTGATGTTTCAAAGGTATTATGTCAAGGGATTGGAGTTATATCTCTTGAAGCCCTTCCCAATAGTGTAAGCAATTTCAAATTCCAAGAATTGACTAGAAAGTTATGATCCTAATAAGGTTGGTTCACCAAATGAAAGTTAGTGCCTATCTAGGGTAATAGAGTCAAATGTTACATGCAAGTTCATTTTAGTAACAATAAAATCTCACACTTAGAGTACTCAAAATTATATTAGTGCAACCTATGTGGAAAATTATAATTATTGTGGAGCCCAAAAATTAGGGCGTGCAAATTATCTCTCCTCTACCCTATCTATATAAATAGAAAAAACAATCATTCAAAATTATAAAAAATTATGTTCTTCCATTAAAATTTAGCTCATGGAGTTGTTCACATCTTGGGTCAATCATCCTATTACTTGTTGTAGATTTTATTGACATATAAGTTATACAAATGAACATAATTGGAAATAAAAAATGTCATGCCCATATATTCTTGACACATATTTTTGGTTGTTATCTTCCACTCTAAATTAGAAAGGAAATCCATCCTAGAGTTATCTAAACCAAAGAGGAAAATAATTTTTTGGTGAAACTTGTCATGTGCCCAAGGCTACAATGGGAACCATGTTATCATCCCCTATTATTTGTTGGTTTCTACTACTCACTCCACTTGGTGGTGTACTACAATTTCAAATTCTAGCATCATATGTTGTGATCCCCACAATATAGTTATGAGTAGCAAAAAATTAAGGGATGGTGAAGTAGATGGATTATTATAAGATGTTGAAAATTTCAAGATGTTTACGTTGATCGTATCTCATATATGACATGCCCTTTAGGAGAGGGAATGGATAAACTATAACAAATTATTTCTAGCCAAATCCCTAGCCTGCTCTTGAAGCCTCCTTTACTTTGCCACATTTTTCTTCATTACCTTACCTCACTTTTTCCTATCCTCCCTTTCCTTCTCTTCTTTTGATCCGTTCCTTTTCCTTATGCAAGATCTTCTTTTCTTTTCTCTTGTTGTCCCTCTTTTCCTTTGCCAATATGTGTTATGTTATTCTCTTTCTTTCTTTATTTCTTTTATGTAGTCAAGTTATTTCTTCCTCATCTCTTGCTCCATTAGAAAAGCCGTGTAAACATCATATATTAACAACTAGGATTTTTGGCTCATGAAAACCCTATTATCAACCCCCCTTTTGTGCTTTTTACTAACAATGTGAATATACAACTTTAAGAATTTGGTTATTACCATTTTTGATTGAGAATCTAACATTTCATTGCAAAAACACACTTTCATCTTGCTCATTCCCAACTTTAGATGTTTATTATGTCAAATCTACATCAATACCACTATTTGATATCCCATGTGTTAGGATTAACCACACACAAAAATAACAATTACATATGTACAAATATAAACAATATCAGAAAATAATAAATCACAAAAAAGAGAACACAAGACACCAAGATTAAACATGGTTCACCCAATCCCTGGGATATGTCTACCAAACAACAAGTTCAATATTATTATGATCCAGTGATTACAACCTAATTACAATATATAATCCCTTATAGCTCAATACTGTCGCAAGAAGTAATTATCATATCACACATTATGAAAGATACCTAACCCTAAGCCCTTTATACAAGTATTTTTTCCATTTTAGGGTTATAATTAATTACAACATGTCAGACCAAAATTATCAATAAAATAGGGCCTAAAGAATTATGAAGTATGTACAATACTTCCCTGATTAATCACCACAAACTAACAATCTCCTACTTGGGGACTAATCATGATCTACACTAAACAACAATCTCCCACTTAGAGACTGATCCTGTAGCAATATTGCTAGCACATGGGGCTCCCATTGGATCAAACCATCCTAGACTCAACTATTCTTTTACTCTGTTCAGTCTAGAAGACCAACCAAAGCTGAAGAGGAGTTCAACTTCTCCCTTGTCACTACCTTTGTAAACATATCCCCTAGATTGTCATCTGTATATATCTTGTCCAGCTTTAATTGTCCATCATCCAAAAATGACCAAATAAAAGGGTGTTGCAACTATATTTGTTTTGTCTTTGAATGTACAATAGAATCCTTCGCAAGATGAATGACACTCTGGCTATCTATAAACAAACAATTATCCCTCTAAGGGTGTCCCAATTCTTCTAGGAAGAATTGAATCCATATCATCTCATTGACCACCTCTTTAGCAACAACATACTCTACCTCTGTAGAGGATAAAGCATTAAGCTTCTACAATCAAGAAACCCAACTCACTTCAGCCCCACCAATAGTAAATACATAACTTCTAATACTCTGCCTAGTATCAATACCCCCTGCCAAATTTGAGTCAACATATCCCTGAAAATTAGTAGAAGAGCCCCTAATATGTAGACACTTACTGCATGTTCCTCTCAAATATTTGAGAAACAATTTAACTACATTCCAATGCTCAAGCCCTAGATGATTCATATACATGCTAACGACTCCCACTACATGTGCAATACCTAGCCTTGTACATACCATAACATACATCAAGATTCCTATAGCTGAAGCATAAGGTACCTTGGACATCTTATCCTCCTCTTCTTATGTCTTTGGACACATCTCCTTAGTCAACTTCAAATGATTAGGTAAAGGTGTGCTAACAAATTTAACATTCTCCATAGAGAAACATTGCAACACCTTCAAAATATAATAAGCCTAAGATAATGTCAATTTCCTATTATTCCTATTGTTGCAAATCTTCATACCAAGGATTTGTTTTTCTGCCCCCAAATCCTTCATAGCAAATGAATGTGCTAACTAGCATTTTAGCTCCGTTAATGTGATCCATGTTAGACCTAGCTACAAGCATATCATCAACATATAAACATAAAACAATGTAGCTATCATCATCCAACCTCTTAAAATAAATATAATGATATGAATGACACCTATTATATCCATGTTCTTGCATAAAGCTGCCAAATTTTAGATACCATTGCCGAGGTGCTTGCTTCAAGCCATATAAACTTTTCTTCAATTTGTACACTAAGTTTTCCTTACCTTTGACCTCAAAACCCTGTGGTTGTGCCATATATGTCTCTTCATCCAAATCACCATAAAAAAATATTGTTTTAACATCAAGTTACTCCAAATGCAAATCTTCAGTAGCCACAATACTTAAAACAATGCAAATAGAAGTCATTTTTACAACATGAGAGAATATCTCATCAAAATCAATGCCCCTTTTTTGTGCAAATCCTTTTACCAATAACCTAGCTTTAAATATTTTCACACCTCCATCCTTTTCTTTCAACCTATAAACCCATTTATTCTATAAAGCTCATTTACTTGCAGGAAACTTGCATAAATCCCAAGTCTTATTTTTCAGCAAGGAGTCCATTTCTTTTTCCATAGTAGACTCCCACTGAATCTTAGTATCCACCTACACAACTTCATCATAACATTTAGGTTCACCATCATCCATTAGTAAAGTAGAGTACAAAGAAGGAGAAAATCTTTCTAGAGGTCTACTTAGCCTTGTTGATCGTCTAACATTCACTGGGGTGTGTGGCATTTGTTTTTGCAGATCATGAGGGATTGCTAGAACATCATCTTTTAGAGTATCATCCAACACTATATAATCATCTTCTTTCTTCTCATGTTGCTACAACAGATCTTTGTTCAACACTTTGTCATTGAATATGACAGCCCTATTTCTTACAATTTTATGATTTCCAAAATCCCAAAGCCTATAAAAAAATTCATCAATTCCATATCCAAAAAATACACATTTCTTTGACTTATCTTCTAGCTTGGTTCTATTTTCAGAATCTATATGAGAAAATGTTTCACAACTGAAGGTTTTAAGAAAAGTATAACTCACCTCCTTACCAGTCCATGCTTCCTCTGGAATACCAAATCCCAAAGGAGTAGAGCAACCTTTATTAATCAAATATAAAATAATATTGACAACCTCTGCCCACATGTTTAAGGGAAACCTTGCATGCAACCTCATGCTCCTTGCATGCTCCATTATAGTCCTATTCATGCATTCAACCATTCTATTTTCTTGTGGAGTCCTTGGAACAATTTTTTGTCTACAAATATCATTAGTGGAGCAATAATCTTCAAATTTATGACTACAATACTTACCACCATTATCAAAATTGAGACATTTTAATTTCTTACCAGTCTCATTTTCAACCAAACATTTCCATTTCTTAAAAAAATGAAACACATCATATTTTTGTTTAAGGAAATAGACCCATACTTTTCTAGTTGCATTATCAATAAATGTAACATAATAATGAGAGCTACCAAGGGAAGATACCTAAGCTAGTCCCCATACATCTGTATGCACAAGCTCTAATCTCTCACTTTTCTTTTCCTTCTCACTCTTCACAACACTCACTCTCTTTTATTTTCCATATAGACATTTCATAGAAATCCATATTAACACATTTCAGACATGGTAAAAGTTTCTTTGAGGGAAGTACTTTCATACCTTTCTCACTCATGTGCCCAAGTTTGTTGTGTAATAGCATTGTATCAGAATCTACATCAACTGTTTGTTCTCCCTACTTAGTTGCAATAACTATTCCTGAACATTCATTTTTCTTTGAAATAATCAAAGTAAAAGGAACAATATGACCTGTACAAAGATATAAGGTGCCCACTTTCACACCTTTTTCTACTATAAGGTAACCTTTTCAAACCTTCCAATTTTTATCATTAAAAGTAACTACACAACCCTCATCACCAAGTTGCTCTGCTGAAATTAAATTCCTACTCAGCCTTGGAACATGTCTTACCTCATGTAGTAGCCAATGATTCCCATTCTAAAACTTAATCTTAACTTTTCCCTTTCCAACAATCTAATAGGGTTCATTATCTCCTAAATTAATATGCCCAATATACCCTTGGACATAATCAATAACATAACCTCTATGGGCTATGGCATGAAATGAAGCCCTAGAATCTAAAACCCAAGAATCATCAACACTTTCTAAAGAAAGAAGTAAAGCATCCTCTTTGAAACTTTTACTTACCACATTTTCCTCCTTGTTACCATCTCTTTTTTTTCCTTCATTGTTCTTTCAAGTCCAACAATCTTTCTTCTTATGCCCTGGTTTACCATAGTACAACAATCTCTTGGTCCTCTGAATTAAGACCTCTTTCCCTTTGACTTTCCTCTTGATTTCCCATGATTTCCATATTCATTCTACCTCTACTTTGTGCGTTCAAAGCACTTCTTGATGTAGATCCACCTGAGGTTTTCCTATGAGTTTCCTCACTCAAAATAATACCAATCACATCATCAAATTTGAGGGTATTAGATCCAGAAACAAAAATACTCACAACCATTACCAAGCCATTCTAGCTTTTAGGCAAAGAACACAAAATCAAGAGAGCCCTAATTTCTTCATCAAAATTAATACCCATAGAAGATAACTAAATAATAATAGTATTAAACTCATTTAAATGATTCACAACAGATGCACCTTCTGCCATCTTCATATTAAATTAAACGCTTCATGAGAAATAACTTATTTGAAGCAGAGGGATTTTCATACAATTTTTTTAGGGTTTGCATCAACTCTTCCTTTTTCTTTTCTTTTTTAATGTTAAATGTCACCGATGGTGCTAGGCATAATCGAATACTTCCAAGTTCCTTTCTATCCAAAATCTCCTAGTCCTCATCTTTCATAGTTCCCTGTTTCTTGGCTTTTCCTTCCAATGGCTTCCATAAATCCTTTTGATAAAGATAATCCTCCATTTTCATTTTCCATAACTGAAAGTTCTGCCCATTAAAATTTTCAACCTTCAGCTTACCCTCATCTACCATCACTCCCACTCAATCGTGAGACTTTCCTATAGAGGATAACTAAAAAATAACTAAGCTCTGATACCACTTGTTAGGATTAACCACAAACATAAATAACAATTACATGCAAATATAAACAATAAAAAAAAAAAAATCACATAGAAGAGAACACAAGACACCAAGATTTAATGTGGTTCACCCAATCCCTGGGCTATGTCCACAAAACAACAAGTCCAATATTATTACGATCCAATGATTACAACCTGATTACGATTTGTAATCCCTTACAACTCAATACCATTGCATGAAGAAATTATCAAATCACACATTATAATAGATACCTAACCATAAGACCTTTTATACAAGTATTTTTTCCTCTTTAGGGTTATAATTAATTACAACATGTTGGCCCAAAATTCTCGATAAAATAGGGCCCAAACAATTATGAAGTATATATAGTACTTCTTTGATCAGTCACTACCAAATAACAATCTCCCACTTGGGGACTGATTAGGCTCCACACCATGATCAACATAGTAATGCACAAATTTGACCGATGTGATAGATTTGGGTGGTAAATGGAAAGTGATAAATCATCTTCTTTCCCTTACAAGTTAACACTTAGATTAACCCCTTCTAACCATGATGACCAAATTTTCTCACACCGAAGACCAAAACTATCATCCACATCATCAACAAGGTTTTCCATTTTATTTTTAGGTGTTTGATCACAATCCACTTGTAAATAGGAATTAGATTGATGGATTTGAGATTTGAGTTATACTTTCTGTAACATCATCTATTGCCATATCAACTCCAAAGAGGTTAAGAATGTTCTACATTGTAGAAGCATCTTTTCCATCATTGATTTTAAATGTATTTTTTGGTTTCATGTTCTCCACATGAGCATTAGGATTGAGGGGTCATGTCTCGATCCTTATGAATCATGCTACAATGTTAGATATAGTCAATGCTCTTATCAAATATTTTGTACCTATTTTTGCTAGTTTCTTCCTCTTAATTTCAATATTTTAAAATCTTCTCCACCATGATACACATTCTAATTTGAATGGAGAAAATATATTCACATCCAAGAGTTCTAGTTTGTGAGACATATGAGCTGGAAATGTGACCAAGTCAATATGTAGCATTTGTGCCTCTTAGATGGTTATGATTGAAACACGGTTTCTATGATGATTAAATATAAAAAAGTGTCCATTATTGTTAAAAAATCCCCTTGAACATATTGATGAGATACCATAGAAATTCCCAGTTTACATTTGGATATGTTTTTTTACAATTTACATTCAAGTTTCCTCTTCTAGCAAGTACCCTTATAGCCATATTTCTATTGGCCTACACACTAGTAAGATATAGTCAAATCCCTTGTCAAATATTTTATACCTAATTTTTCCAATTGCTCCCTCTTGATTTCAACATTTTAAAATCTTCTCCACCGTGATGCTCATTCTAATTTGAATGGAGAAAAAATATTCACATCCAAGGGTTCTTGTTAGTGAGATGTGTGAGTTGGAAATGTACGTAGGTCAATACCTAACATCTGCGTCTCTTGGATGGTTGTGACTATAACATGGTTTCTATGACCATTAAATATCAACAAGTGTCTATTGGTGGATGAAAAGCCTCCTTGAACAAATCATGCAAAGTGGTGCAACTAATTAAGGAAGAGTTCCTTTGTTGTCTACACATGTTTATGACATGCTATAGAAACACCCTATTTACATTTGGATAAGTAATGTTACAATTTACATTCAAGTTTCCTCTTCTAAGAAGTACCCTTATAGCCACATTTCTATTGGTCTACACACTAGTTTCTATAGACACTTAAAATTGTCCCATGTTTGCAAGTGATAATTTCACTAATATTCCTCTTAATCGATTAAATAATCTTTATTATTTGATCAATTAGCTTCATTATACTATTTTCTACATTCAAATTTGTGATTTCTTTGAAATTCCATAATTAAGTAATTTTAATCAATTATTTAATTATTAAATATCTATTTTTTCATGACATATTCTTCTATAAATTAGTTAAATAACCACTATTATTTAACTACTCCCCCATATATTTATATTTAATTAAATAATTATAATATTTAATTAATATTTTTACTTTGCTATTATTGTATTAATATAATAATTATAATTATTAATTAATTTCCTCCTCTAATTATTCTTTTCGTAAATAAATAAGTCTACTTATTTATTTGTAATTCCCCCATGTGCAAATAAATGAATTATTTATTTATTTTATTGTATCTATTCTTCTTGTTCTAACTAATACTAAGTTTCACTCTACTAATCAATCACGTTCTCTAACTCTTGAATCACCTTTTTCTAACTAATCAAACAGTTCTCTTATCAATTCAATCTATTTTGTTGACAAACCAATCAATCTAGTTAACTTTCTAATCAATTCACTTCACCTTCCCATCTATTTACTTCACAAATCACTCTATTTTGTTGACAAGACAACTAAGTGAGTCAACTCTTTAATCAATTTGAGTTCAACTCTTCAATCATATAGAATCAATCATATCAATCAAGGAATCCTAGTTGAAATCCAAAAATTCTTATAAATAGAGAGTTAATTGTCATATTTGGTTAGCACACGAGCCACTTATAATTTGAATTCTTATGTTGTAACAATTGAGCCTAGAAACTTAGAGCCCAACATTGCATCAAGAAGGAGAACAAAAAATGAGAATTTCTGGTTTGCATATTCATTTGTTTGAAAAAATTTCATATTATTGATTGTTTATGCCTTTTGTTTTCATTTCTTCCTCTTTTAAGATTAGGGTACTAATTAATATTAACAAATCTTCATGCTTAAGATTTGGTTGATATTGTCTACCTAAAACTACTAAATTATTGTGATTATAGTTTCATCACTATTTCATATGCAAGAAAGTCCATATGGATTTTCAACATATGCTTTTACAAAGTTTCATAGAAAGTAGAAATAATAAGTAGTCTCATATTAAGTGCCTTATACTTTTCAAGATCACCCTCGTCTATTTGTAATGTCAATTCCAGATGGTGGGCCTTAAATCATAACCACCATGACTTTCCATATATACCATTCTTGAAAGGGTTGGGTCTTCTCTCACATATAAGTCATAGCTGCCTTCAAGTTTACAATCTCTAATCCATGACCAATTGCATCCATCTCCTAAAACCACTCAATGATCAAGTCTTACTCTTTAGTGATGAAGATAGTTGGGGTGCTTTTCTTAGAGATAACCCAACTATTTTAAGAGTGTGGTTGTTAGAATGCCCCATTACTTTGATGTTTCTCCTATCAACATGTTATTACCCTTGATATCTCTGAGTGTCCCTTCCATGTCTCATGTAGACCACAACTTATATTGATTCATAACTTTAAGATCTCTCACTACTATACTATCCTCCTATATTGATGAAACACACTATGAGTTTCTTTAAACAAATTAGTGACTAATTTGAATAAGCCATAACTTTATCATATGAGAATTAGGGCTTAAGGTTGTTGGGGGAATTTGACATCTCTTTTATGGGCAATAAACCTATTTTATGCTCTTTTCTTCGTAGAAGGGTCCTTCGACCAATTTGAATTCGTCATCTACAGAAAATACAAAGAATATGTGTGTTAGTAGTGAAAGAATTCATAATTTAAATATTAATAGTTAGTTTAGACAATAATGATTCAAATTATTAATTTTCTATATGAGCACAAAACTGTGCTATACTAGAAAATGCATAACTATGCAATGGAACTAACTAGCCACGCCATATGGTAGAGTGATTGTTGCCAATCAATTTTAACAACAATACTTGATGAGAAATTATTGTTTATTTTTAGATTGAATGATAACATAGTGTAATATGATAGTAACACTTGAACATATAAAGTATCAATCCATTTATAAACCAAATATAGTTTGACACATGCATGGACATGTTGTTTGTTTACTTTCTCAGATAGTTATATATTAGGGATGGGAAATAGTTAAGGGTGTATAAAATACAATAGGGAAGTGAAACAAAAAAAGGTGTAGAAACCTAACAACTATACTAGTAGGAATTCATGGTCAAAAGACTCTAGGTTAACTAGATGTGGTGGTGTAGTTGGTTTAGTTTTTTAACTCATAATTTGTTGAGTGTGGACATGACAAGGCATATTAGGGAAGAAAACATTTTGAGATTTAATGTATACCTTGATAAAAATCCAAGATGGAATTTGGTTGGTCACTATTCTTCAAAGCCTTTGTTACCACGGAATACTTTCAATGTATTTTCTAACTTGTGGACCATAGGTTTTCTAAAAAATATCTATTCAAATAGTTGGTTTGCAACAATTTCAAACTGACCTTGAATGATTTCGAATAGAAACAATACCTTGTTGGGAAGACAAGATCATCACAAGGATATGGGCAAAAAAAAATGGTCCATAATATGAGCATGAATCACAAGCCAATGTTTTTGTGCTCAAATTCGTGGTTATGAGATCTCCACCAACCATTCTAAAAGGGGAGTACAAAACAAGAAAAATAATAGAGGTAGAATACAAAACAAGAAAATGATAGAAACCATGAAGATGTAAAACACTTACTAAAGATATCAAGAACTGAAAATTAAATGAAATTGAAGGAAACAATGCAAAGAATATTGTGTTGAAGTTTGTAAATTTTCAAGGATGCGAATCTTTATATTTTGTAGTTTTTGAAAATCACATGAAAACAAAAGAAATAATAAATATAACATTATGTGAAGTTTGTAAATTTTTACGGATGTGATTTTTCATATTTTATATAGAAATGTGAAATTGAAATGGACATGAAGGAGACAATAGAAATAATTGAGATAGAATGCAAAATAAAGAAATAATAAAAACTGCAAGGATGTAAGTTTCCAATTAGGATATTTAATGTAGGAGTATCTTGATTCTTGGAGCAATCTTGCATCAACCAAAAAAACATTTCTTTGTTTGTAAAGTAGCATTGTTGCTAGAACTGTATCTTTTTGTATTCTGTGTGCTTTTTGTGGGCATTGTAACTATTTTTTTGCAATGATTCAGAGGTTGTGAATTTCAGAGATTGAAGAGGGACTAGATTAATAGCTATGGTTAAAGGAGGAAGTCCTAATTCTTTATGTCTTGGGAGATATGGTCTTTTTTCTAATGCATCAATTTTCTACCAATTTTTGTGATGAGTTTCTACTTTTGGGATGGATGCAAAACTCTCCTTAATGGATCAGCCTTTGTGAGCTTAACGGGTTGTAGAGGACCTAATGTAATACCTTCAGTTCAAAGGAAAAGTTCTAATTTAATCGGAGCTAAGAGATATCACTATTTTCCTCGAACATCAATTTTCAGACAATTTTCACAGAAATATGTGGAGTTTTCTTCTTGCGCAGTTTTGTATGAGGAAATGGGATCTTTATAAGATTGGGCCTTGTTATTGGATCATTTGTGGACCTGAATATGACTTGTTATTAAGTTTCATTCATATTTTCTATAGTTTTGGTTTACTCTTCCAAGGAGGACCTATGCTATAATTAAATGCCTAACTAACTGACTTGTGGCTTAGCTGGCTATATAAAGAGCTTGGATTGATGTAGGAAATCATTATTAGGATTATGAGGATTAGGATGATATGAGGTAGAAGATAGATCATGGGAAGATCCTAGAGAAGAAGGCAAGATGTGAGCTTGGACTTGAATTCATAATTCTTTGTATATGGTCGTAACTCGAAAGGCCTCACAACTACGCATGTTTAGATTCATTTTCTAATTATATCAAATCATTGCACAAAATCTAGTCTTTGTTTCTCTATTTTTTATTTAATTTTTATGTTGCTTCCATGTGCAACTTTGAGTAGGGGATGCTCGCTGGTTTGATTTGGATCAATTCCTGTTGAATCTACTCATCCCTATGTTAGATGGTATCAAAGTAGTGTTCTTTCTTGTGGATTGGATCATGGATAACTTATTAGATTGGTTGTAGGGTGGCAGATCTAAAATCTGACCTATAACTTGTAGAAGGTTATGATCTTATAGGAACTTGATTGTCAAGAAGGTTCGTGATAGAGGAAATGCTGATAATTCTATAATGGACATGTTGAGACAAATTGCAACCAGACTTGAAGCCATGGAGACAACACGAAGAAGAGTTGTACATCTTGAAAATGTTAGTGATGAAGAAGAGGCAACAACTAATCTAGAACCTATACCTAAAGCTGAACAAGATGAGGAAAGACTTTTGAGAGTTTTGTCTAAGGCTAATTCCAGACCTGTTGTTGAAGTTTCTCACTATGATGGGAGACTTGAGACTAATTCATTGTTGGATTGGAACTCTGAGATGGAAAAATATTTTGAGTATGAAGGTACTCTTGATAATAAGAAGGCAAAGATTGAAGTCACAAAGTTGAAAGGTCATGCATCTCTTTGGTGGGATCATTTGCAAACTAATAGACAAAAGAGAGGAAAAGAAAAGATCAAGACATGGATGAAGATGCTTGGAAAGATGAAGAAGAAGTTTCTCCCAGTAGATTACTAGGTTAGTTTGTTGAAAAAATTGCAAAATTTGAGACAAAAGGACCTGAATGTGAAGGAATATACTGAGGAATTCTACAAGTTGGATATCAGGTCTGGACATGTTGATGATGAAGTTGAGAAAGTGGCTAGATACCTGAATGGCATGAGAGTATCAATTCAAGATGAGATCAACTATGTTAAGATGGATAGCATGGAAGAGGAATACCAATTTTCTTTGAAACTTGAAGAAATATTATCAAAGAGACATGATCAAAGGAAAAGAGGAAGAGGTGATAGATTTTAAAGAAGTTGAGGTAGAACCTATGGAGAAAGTAGCAGATTTGACAACACAATGCAAGATAAAGGATGGAAAGATGAACTTGCTAAAAGAGGTAATTACTCTAGAGGTAGCTATACTGGTTACTCTAGGAATAATAATAGTGTAAAAAGAGAAGAGAGATCTTGTTTTAAAGGTACTTGCTACAAATGTGGTGAAGAAAGACATAGGGCCTTTGAATGTAATAACTCTGGAAAGAAGATTGGGGCTAATAATAGAAATACTATAGTTTGTGAAAAAGTTTTTGAAATACCTCATGAGCATGAAAATGGTGAGAACTTGATGTTAAGAAGGATTTTGTGTAATGAAGAAGTTGATGAGGAACCTATTTTGAGAAGAAGTTTGTTCAAAATGAAAAGTAAGATCGCTAGAAGATGTTACAAAGTAATCATTGATAGTGGAAATTTAGATAATTTGACATCTGATGAGCTGGTTAAGTAATTGTAGTTGTAGAGATTGAGACATCCTAAGCCTTACCATGTTGCTTGGATCTAGAAGGAGAATAATTTACTTGTAAGTGAACAATGCCTTGTCAAATTTAAAATTAGGAACTATCATGATGAAGTCTTGTGTGATATTATGCCTATGGATTGTTGTCATATTATTTTGAGTAGACCTTGGTAGTATGATAGAAAAGCTTTGCATGATGGTAGATTGAATTAGTATACTATTTGGGTGGAAGGAAAAAAACAAATATTGTTGCCTTTGGTGGAAAAGTTTGATGAAAGTCACTGTACTATAGTCACAATATGTTTGGTAGAGGGTAAAAGTTTGTAGAGGAAATGAAAGAATATAATATTTGTTATGCTTTGACTCCTAGAAAGACTAAGAAACAAGATGAATTGGAACATGCATTTGAGATTGAACCTTTGTTGACTGAATTTTATGACATCATTTCTGATAATGTACCTGATGGTTTTCTTCCTATGAAAAGTATACGTCATTGTATGGATTTGATACCTAGAGCTAGTTTTCCTAATAAAGCACCACACAGATTGACACCTGATGAAAAGATTGAGCTGAATAGACAAGTGCAAGAATTGCTTGAGAGAGGTATGATCAAAAAAAGTTTGAGTCCTTGTGCAGTACTTGTTGTGTTAACACCTAAAAAGAATGGAGAATGGAGAATGTGCATTGATTCCAAAGCTATAAACAAGATAACAGTGAAGTACAAATTTCTATTGCCTAGGATGGATGCCATAATGGATAGTTTGAGTAGAGCAAAGTATTTTACAAAGATTGATTTGAAAAGTGGTTATCATCAGATTCAAATTAGGGAAGGAGATGAATGGAAAACTACTTTTAAGACTAATGAAGGATTGTATGAAAGGTTAGTTATGCCTTTTGGTTTCACTAATATACCTGTACTTTCATGAGATTTATGAATGAGGTTTTGAAGAAATGGAGACATTATTTGATGCCTAAAGATTTTGTGTTGTATACCAACCATAAAGCCTTGTTGTAGTGCCTGCCCCTAAGTCGCATTTCTGTCATCCTTGCCAAACTCTTTTAGGCCAATTTATGTTTGATGATTAGTATTATTATTTTAGAGATTATCAGATGTTGTTTTACACTCAGTTTATTATATGATGAGATTACTTGGTACTCTATATTTCATGCATGTATGATGATTATTCAATGTTTTCAGTTATCGATGATGATTAGTTAGATGGTTTATTATCACACGTGCTTTCTTATGGATACTTACCCCATACTGCATGTGTATGGTGTGCGTGTTTGTTTTTATTTATGTATGGTGTTTCTGATGTGGTTAAGGAAGGGAGTCGTAGTCACCTGCTAGTCGGGATCTACACGATGCACCACTTCTTGCCATTGTCTGTTTAGCTTAGAATATTGTGTTTGTACATGCGTGAATTTTATGCAGGTTGCAGGTACCGGGTATCGACTTCCCTGAATTGCCAGGATGAGCGTACCCTATCGCATTGTCTCAATGGTAAGAGAGGGGAGATAAACTCTTAAGTCCAATTCCTAAACCCTTTAGCCAATTGTCCTAATTGATAATTAGGACAAGTATCTGAGTTAAGTACCCTCCGAATGCATCAAAAGATGTAATTTCATGATTATAACCCTTTTTGTTTTGATTTAGTATATGCTTTTCTATGTTGGGTTTTCGTATGTGGTTATATGAGTCCTTGATGTGTTTTCTAGTAATTAAGTCTAATTAAAAAGATTAATTAATGATTTAATTTAATAGAGAATTATTATGATATCTTTAATATTTAATTAATTGAGAAATTAATTAAATAAAAGAACTAAATTTGGAGATTAAAGTTCAAAGATAAATTTAGAACAGGATAATATTTATCTAATTTAATAATAATATATTTGGAGTTCATTTTTAAATAAATGCTAAATATTATTGTTATTTAAATTAATTAAATATGTTATCAATTAAGTTCTAAAATAAATTAAAAGTTGAAAGATATTAAATTATTAAGAATTCTAGATCGCATGATCTAAGCATGAGTTTAAATATGAGAAATAAATTAAAAGATTAAATAATAGAAATTAATAATGTTATTTTAATTTCATGAAGTGCACATGAGATTAAAGTAATAAATTAATCTAAAATAGAGGTCAAGTAGAATATTAAATAAAGTTATTTAATAAATCAACTTAATGTGCATGAAAGATGAATGCAAAATAAAAGAAAAGATAAGAAAGGTTAATTGGAGTTAACTCAGTTGTGCAAAGAGTCTTCTTGGGTGAACGCACAATTAAGTGCCCTGGTTTGAGGAGAAAATTTGCTTATCACAAACGTTGAGGGTTCATTCTTGGGGGACACGAATTGGGACACGTTTTTGGACGAGAATTTTTGGGAGACTACTTTTGGAAGCGAATTTCAGAAGGCTGATACCAAGAAAGTTTTCAGAGGAAGGTTATTGAGAGGAGCGAATTCTTTTATAGTTCTTGGAGATTGCATAATAGCATCAGGATCAGGTAGGGTCTTGTGTTATTGATTATCGATTTATTACGCAATTATCCTTTCCTGTCTTCTTCGTGTCTGGGGTTTGTAAATCTGAATTCTTTGTGATGAATGTTTAAACATTACGATATTGGAATTTATCAGATGCTTGTTTATGAACTTCTGTATACATGAGATTTAAATGGGAAGGATTGAATCTACTACCGAAATTCTCAATTAGAAGTTCGAATGGTTGACTATATTTTCTATATCAATTTAAAGAAGGAAACAATTTTTCAATGCATATATTTATATATATATATTAAAAGAAATTATTTATATATATATATATTTAAAGATTTATATATATCCTTAATTAATTGGTTCATTAATAAAATCTTTTATAAACAAATTGTATTCTTTTAATAAAATAATATAAAAATAAAAATATACATATACATATATGTATATTTTTAATTAACAATTTTAATGGTACAATGTCGGATCTGATAAAATGTATTTAATTAAAAAAAATAAAAAATTTATAGTATTGGGGAGGGGCGGCTTAACCACCCCCTGCCCCCTTAATGACTGCAGCAGGCGACTGCTGTACGCAGTCGTACCTACTGATGCAGGACGATTGCGACAACAGTCCGACCCTGCGCTGTCGGCAGGTAGCGATTATTAAATCGCTTACCTCATGTTTTCAACAAAACATTTCACATGCCATTCGAAAATCGATATTCCTTAATATTATTAATTTTGATTAATTTTAATAATTTTTAATTAAATTAAATTTATGATATTATTTAATATTAATTTCAATTATTAAATTTCAACAATATTTTTATAATTGTTATATTAATAATAAATGTAATATATATTTTAAATAAAATATTGATTAATATTAATTAAATATGATTTAATATTTAATTAAGAATAGAAGTTATTATTATCAAGTACTTAATTATTGATTTTAATAAAATTGTAATTATTTTATTTAAATCAATTATAGATATTATTTGATAAAATTGTATAATTAGACTATTGACTTAATGAAACTTATTAATGTGGGTTTAAATAAGGATAATTTTAATAAAGTCATAATTGTTTTATTTAAAATCATTAAGGATCATTTTTATAACTTATAAATAAAAGATTATCCTTAGAATATTTATAGGGTAATTGTACAATCATGTAAATATAGAAATGGGTTAATTGTAAGGGCTAATTGTGAAAACTTGGTTACTTGAATTCGACGTTAAACTGAAACATAAACCTTACCTTAACACAATTATATACTTTCAAATCCTATCTCTGAGACTTTGATGTTTTCTATGTGTTCTCTGTATTTTGGGGTTGTTCTAGTATTGACCAGTTTAGGTTGTTACCAGAGGCTCGGGATTGTGAATGTGATGTCATGATGATTTGGTCTCGATCTTTCTTAACCCGACCATGGTAATGTGATGAAGTGCTCTATGACATGATTGTATTTACTGATTGTTATTGCTTTCCAGTTTCCTTGTGTGAAGCTAAGAGGTATGTATTTAAGATACCTGACTTAACCATTTTCGAGTCTCGATCAGTTATATTTGATAACCATTTTTGAGTCTCGATCAGTTATACTTGGATTACTTTTCAGTCGCTTGAGAGGACTGAAGTGTTTGTTATGTTCTTGATGATGTCATGTTTTGACTTGACCATTTTGGAGTCTTCGATCAGTATTGTAATTTACTATTGGGATACTTTCTGGTTGCTCATTGGAGAACCATTGGATTTTGTGATTTATCATTGATGCGTTTAGTTGCTGATAGAGAACTGTCGTGATCATATGATTATTATTTGATATTATCTGTTGCTCATGAAGAACTGATTTAATTTTGTAGCTTATCTTTTATGATGTCTTTTTAGTTGCTCATATAGGACTGAGGTGGTTTTATTATGATTCTTTGATTTATGATTTCATGAGCCTAGGGTAGGTTATCTATGTGTAGAGTCGGGAAGTGGCTTGCAATGGGGATCGGGGCCCTAAGAGGCTGCCTGGAGTAACCCATTGTAAGTTGTTTTAATAAGTGGAAACATTTACACTAAATAAGGGAAAATGAACCTAATAAGATAATTGTATGTTCTCTCCCATGCCTTGAGTGCTAGTACAGACTAGGATGGGGTAGAAAGAACACTTGGTTACAACCTTGCACTCCATAGTATGCCTCGTCAGTACGAGAGGATACTAGTGGCCGCAGGGATCAGTAGGGACCCGGGATTCCTAAGGGATTGCTCGGGTAACTTCTACGTGACTTTTGCGATGACACTTTCCCGCTTGCATATTAGGTTTCCTATGTGTCTTGTGGTACCTCTGGGTCTAGATGTCTATCTATGTTGGAACCCTTGAGTTAGTATACTTTTAGGATTTCCCAGACTTAGAGAGTACTTGTATTTTGTGTTTTGATACCTTGTTTGGGACTTGGGACTATCTCCTCAGCGCGGTGGAAGTGGACCATTTAGGTTCCACGCGGTCGGGTGGTAGTGCTTTTACTCTTACCATTGAGATCCGTTCCGTGGTCACCGTGGCTGGAGTTTTCTTGATTGGCATTTACCTTCATTTTGTGCTTGGATGTTTTATCATTATGGATGTATTGATGTATCATGTATGGTGGATGATTTCATTTATTTTACTGTACTTTGTAACATGGATTCGTGGAGGTTGATGCATTTCTATTTTTACGTATGTATATTATTTTAAGCCTTTCATACCCTGTGACTTGTACAGTGGATGATTGAGCATTCCGAATTAATTTGCCAAGAGGCATTCGGAACAAATGTATATTATGGACATGGGACTTTCTGATTATTCTTTCATATGTATGTGATAGTTGTTAGACTTAGAATTAATTAAATTTAAAAGTAACTCAACGTCTTGGGATCCTTAAGAAATGTAACTTGCAATGTATGTTGGTCGATGATTACATGTTATTGCTTCCGCTACTATGTGTTTGATGTGTATGTTATACATTCTTACTTTAAAAAAAAAAAATGTTTACCAAACTTAGTGAAACTTTAGGGTAATTCTTTTGGATCCCTTGGTGGGGCGTTACACTTGTAGTATTTGGGAAGTCAGCGTAAGTTGAATCAGAGACATATGAAGTGGGTTGAGTTTTTGCAAAGTTTTTACTTTTCATTGAAGCATAAAAGTGGATGTTGAATAAAGTTGCTGATGCCTTGAGTCGAAGGAGAAATTTGTTGATTGAGATGAGAGTTGAGGTACTTGGTTTTGATGATTTGAAGAATTTATATGAGACTAATCTTGATTTGCAGAACCTTGGAAAGCTTGTAAAGAACAATCAGTAAGTGATGAATGGGCTGATTATTTCATTCAAGAAGACATGTTGTTTAAAAGAATTCAGTTATGTATACCTAGAGAATCTATGAGAGAAAACATAATAAAGGAGAAACATAGTGGTGGACTTGCTGGACAATATGGGATTGATAAGACAATGAAATTGATTTCAAAGAGATACTTTTGGCCATAGATTTATAAGGATGTACAAAAAATGGTAAGAAGTTGCAGAATTTGTCAAACAACAAAACGAACTAGTCAAAATTTGGGATTGTATTCACCTTTGCCTGTACCTGATAAACCTTGAGAAGATACCAATATGGATTTTGTTCTTGATTTACCTAGAACTCAGAGGGGTAATGATTCTATATTTGTTGTGGTTGATAGATTTTCAAAGATGGCTCATTTCATACCTTGTAAGAAAACATTTGATGCATTACATGTTGCTAAATTATTCTTCAAGGAAGTAGTAAGATTGTATGGTTTGCCTAAATCTATTGTTTCATACAGAGATACTAAGTTTATTGGTTATTTTTGGAAAATACTTTCAAAGAAGCTGAATATAGAGTTGAAGTTTAGTTTTGCATTTCACCCTTAGACAGATGGACAAATTGAAGTTGTGAATAGAAGTTTGAGTAACTTGCTGAGATGTTTGGTTGGAGATAAGCCTTCTAATTGGAATTTGGTTTTGGTACAAGTAGAGTTTTCATATAATAATTCTGTGAATAGAAGTACCAAGAAAACACCATTTGAGATTGTTACTGGATTTCATCCTAAGGGAACTACATAATCGAGAGACTTGAGCATGAAAACAAATAGGAGTGCTGAGGTTGAAGAATTTGCTGATTTCATGAAGAAACTACATCAAGAAGTCAAAGATAACTTGAATAATATAATCTGGTATATAAGGAAAGAATAGATTAGAAAAGAAGACATAAATCTTTTGAAATTGGTGATGAAGTAATGGTTTACTTGAAGAAGAATATATTTCTAGTTGGAACTTGCAACAAGCTGAAAATGAAGAAGTTTGGGCCTTGTAAAATTCTGAAGAAGTTTGAAAGTGGTAATTCTTTTGAGATTGAATTACCAGAGGATATGGATATTTCATCTATTTTCAACATTGCAGACATATATGAGTACCATGAATCAGATCATGAAGCAGTTGATACACCAAATTATCCTAAGAAGAAAGCTGATGGCATTGAAAGAGTTTTGGATACCACAATAAGCAAAAGCACTAGAGAAAAAGATTATTTGGAATACCTAGTTCAGTGGAAAGACAAGCCAATTGAAGATAGTTCTTGGATTACACAAGTTGAGTTGGATCTTTATGATTCAGGTCAGAATATGAGTAGTCGTTGACATGGACATCAATTCTTTATTAACCCCAAGTGTCTGATGCAGGAGCATCTTGGGTCTTGGAGCAGTCTTGCATCAACTTAAAAAAATATTTCTCTGTTTGTAAAGTAGCATTGCTGTTGGAACGATATTTTTCTGTATTCTGCATGCCTATTGCAAGCATTGTAAGTAATTTTATGCAATGATTTAGAGGTTAAAAATTTTAGGGATTGAAGAGGGCCTAGAGTAATATCTATGATTAAAGGAACAAGTCTTAATTCACTATGAGTTGGGAGATATGACCATTTTCTAATGCATTGAGTTTATGCCAATTTTTGTGACAGGTTTCTACGTGTGACTTTCGGGATGGATGCACAACTCTCTTTAATGAATTGGCCTTTGCAAGCTTAAGGGGTTGTAGAGGACCTAATGTACTACCTTTAGTTCAAAGGATAAGTTCTAATTCAATTGGAGCTAAGAGATATCACCATTTTCCTCGAACATTGATTTTCGGGTAGTGTTTGCGAAAACGTGTGGAGTTTTCATCTTGTGTAGTTTAGTATGAGGAAATGGGATTTTTTAAGATTGGGCCATGTTCTTGGATCATGTGTGGACCTAAATATGACTTGTTATTAAGTTTCATTCATATTTGCTATAATTTTGGTTTACTCTTCCAAGGAGGACCTATAATGTAATTAAATGCCTAACTAGCCAACTTGTGGCTTAACTGGCTATATAAAGAGCTTGGATTGATGTAGGAAATCATTATTAGGATTATGAGGATTAGGATGATATGAGGTAGAAGATAGACCATGAGAAGATCCTAGAGAAGAAGGCAAGATGTGAGGTTGGACTTGAATTCATAATTCTTTGTATATGGCCGTAACCTTGAAGGTCTCACAACTGGGCATGTTTGGATTCATTATTTGATTATATCAAATGGTTGTGGATAATCTGGTCTCTATTTCTATGTTGTTTATTCAATTTGTATGTTGCTTCCATGTGTAACTCTGAGTTGGGGGTGTTCGCTGGTTTGAGTTGGATTAATTCCTCTTGAATTTGCTTGTCCTTGCATCAATATTGACACCAAAAACTGAAACAAAAATGAAAGAAATAATACAAAGAGCATTTTGTGGATTTTGTAAATTTGTTAGGATAGGAATTGCTATGCAAGGTTCTAAGGAACACACTAAACCATGACTATCCAGTATAATAAGGGTTAATGCTTGACTAAAAAGAAATGTAATCAATGCTTATTTTTATGCACATATATTAAAAAATATTTACCAAAAGGTATTCATTTTCTCGATTTTATTAATTCAAATTTATGTGTCTTACTTTTTTCAAATATCTTGACATGTATTAAAGGTCAAGCAGTCATGTATGAGCCTTTAATATATTGAGTAACATCTCATATATTAGACTAACATCTCATATATTAGACTAAGTGCACATTTTTGACACATCTCCCCTATTAAAAGACTTTCATGAACAAATGAATATGTTATTTCACATTTCTACAAGTCCTACTAGCCCTTCTTACTAAAAACTCAAAACATATGAAAGAGAGTAGATACTGGAATAGCATGAGAGAATTCAAATAATAGAAATAATTCGAAAAAAATGCTCAGCTAATATAACTAGAACAAAATGATTAATAATAAATAATGATAGCCCACTATAAAATCATGTGGGTAAAAGGGCCCCAAAGAAAGAAAAAGTTAAAATAAAATGCTACTATACAAACGACCATAGCTATCATCAAGGTGCAAACATGTTGACAGTACAGTTTTGCCGCTATTATATTTGACTTATGGCTTTTAAAAGCATGCTGTTTATACCGTTAGAACAGAGGGAATTCTCCTGTGGTCCCTTCAAATCAAAGCACCAAGTTTCTTTTTGAAAAAGTTTCTACCAGATTTTGCTTTAAAAATACTCTTTAAACAGATTTGTAACCATTTTAAAATACTCTGGTGTGATCAATTCTGACTAAAACTGCATTCCAACAACTTTTTTTGAGCTGAAGATACAGACATACAAACTACGACGTGAATGTACTTTACTTTCGAGGTGTATCTGGCTGGCCGGTTAGCTGGATTGTGACTCCGAGGGCCACTATCTCGCCTATTTCTTGCCTCCCAAATGCTCTCTTTCACAATCTGAAAATTCCTCTTTTACTCCTCTTGCTTTGCAGCATCTGCTCCGTGCCACTCTTGCAGTCGCGCAATACAACTTAGAGAGGCAAGTAAAACATCTTCTCTGCTGATCACCCATTTTGGTAATCAATGTGCAATCGGTGAAAATCCCTTGTTCAGGGAAATGCCTGGAATTTTTTGTTGTTTCTATGATATTGGATATAGATTTGAGTAAAATTGGAAGATCATCCATCGTATAGCCGGTAGATTTCTTCACTGTATGATTTGTCAAATGCCCCAAAAAGAATGTGTTATGATTTTGAGTATAGATTTTAATGATTTGTTGAGATGGTCGTTGATGTTTTATTCACTTGTCGAAATTGGTCTGAGTTTATTTGATTGTTTAGATTCGGTCAGATGGATTCAGACCTATTCCAATCTGATTACTGTCAGTATTTGAGATGTGTTATAGCTGATTGATTTCTTAACATTCCCTTTTTAGTGAAGTTTCTGAAAATATTCACTGTAATTTTGAGATGAATTTATTTTATCTAATTGTGAAATTGGGTTTGAGCTTTGTCTGGATTAGATGGGTGCGTTAGTTATTCAGGACCCTAAGTAGTTTGATATTCATGTAAGTCTAGTTTGTTCTGCAAGGGGATGATGATTTGTTTCACCATATTCTAGGTAAAAGGAAACTCTCCAAGAAAATGTCATGTTTCTGGGCACAGATTTGAGTAGGTAGATCATCCAATTTGTAGGGAACAGATTTCTTCAAATTGTATGTCTTGTGAAACGAGTGAATTTTAATATCATTTGGATATGGATTTGAAATATGTGCTAGAATGAGTGGGATATCTTTTGTTTGTATTGATTGGATACGATGAGGCGGGATAAGAATTGGGGTCTGTATGCAGTTTGACTATACCGGTTGTTGTCTGTTTTAGGCAGTTAAGGTTGCTTTATTGGTGATCACTAATCAGTTTCTACAAGCTCTATCTTTTGTGAAAATGCCTGAAAAGGGTTTATTGATGTAATCTAAATTTGGGTACACTAACTATATCGCACAGTGAATTCATTTTGTGCTTGTGAAATTGAATCTGATCTTCATGATGGCATGTATTGAATGAGATTGATCACGCACCGAGGTCTGTAAGTATTAGTCTTATTCGGGTTAGGATTTGTGGTGAGGTGATGTACTTTATATGGACAGGTACCTTTTTCAATTAATCAAGAATGGCTGAAGCTGACGAAATCCAACCCATTGTCTGTGACAATGGATCTGGAATGGTTAAGGTTGGTATTTTTTTCTTGCTTCTATTGCCTATTTAAATCGTATAATGTATACTACCATATCTGATTTCACGGTTTTCACAACGGTGGTTTCTGATCTAGGTTTCTCTTTTAATAAACTTCCTATTTCACTCACATTGAGCCAGTTTAGCAATCTTGTATTTGTGAGATGGGCAACCGGGCAATACGGTAAAGTTAGGGTTTTTTGAAACAAATGTCGCTATTGTGGAAGTACTTTGATCTCTAGGATCACTGTTTGTTATCTAATTCAATGGCATTGAGTTAGATTGCAATGTTCTAATAGGAACTCTGCTATGGGAATTATGATCAATCTAGGGTCTTCTGAAATGACTAAAAGTATTCAGCAAATGTTTTGAAAAGTACGATGCTATAGTGAAAGTATCTTAATCTTCTGCATTCCTTTTTCTTGTAAGGCTGGATTTGCTGGGGATGATGCCCCTCGTGCTGTTTACCCCAGTATTGTTGGGAGACCAAGGCATACTGGTGTTATGGTTGGCATGGGGCAGAAGGATGCATATGTTGGAGATGAAGCTCAATCCAAGAGGGGTATTTTGACTCTGAAATACCCCATTGAGCATGGCATTGTGACAAACTGGGATGATATGGAAAAGATCTGGCATCACACATTCTTCAATGAGCTCCGAGTCGCCCCAGAGGAGCATCCTGTTCTTCTCACCGAAGCACCACTCAACCCCAAGGCGAATCGGGAGAAAATGACTCAGATAATGTTCGAGACTTTCAATGTGCCGGCTATGTATGTTGCAATTCAGGCAGTGCTTTCTCTGTATGCAAGTGGACGAACAACTGGTATGTTATTTAATCCTCCATGTCATTGTGGATGATTTTTGAGGAACACTTCTTTTTAGTACGTGAATCCCAATTTTCATGGTAGATCAAATCACTAAACAATAGTTTTCTACTTCCTTGATTACATATTCTATGATACGATGATTCAAAAATTCAAAAGATAAACATAGTCAAAATCTGGAAGCCTTCAGGTCTCTTATCATGAAATCAGGAAACTTAAGGTCTCTGAATACTTTTCAACTTCGTTATATTAGATTTATACAAAATTGAGATGTTCTCCTCATATTCAATTGGCTAATATTAGAAACTGCTAGACTTAATTCTAGGGGAAGAAATCTAGTAGTTGTCCAGGCTAACTTAATGCACGTAGATCTCTTAAATCATGAATTAAATTATGCCGATTTTTCTGGTGTACCTTCATAGGTGACTCAAGAGTTTAAAGCTAATGTTTCAACATTTGGGCATTTACATCTCTTTGTAGAGGCCATGGAGTGTGAAGTGGTCGAAAAGAGTCATTTTAAAACACTCCCCGGATACCTGTTATGTTCACCCCCAATAGCTGCTCACCAAAAAAAACAGTACTTTTGGCACAAATGGACCAATCAGCAACCAAGAACGCTAAAAAATGATCAACTATTAGTACATGTGTTGTGAGCTATTAGTACACCTGTTATCATTTTTTGAAGCTTTTTAAAAGTAGTAACTAGAAGTATCTAAGACGAAACACTCAGTCATTAGACCACCTGGTGGCTACTGGGTCTCTTCCTCTAATGCCCTTCCTATTAGAGACCTCATTAAACTTCATGTCCGCATATTAGTGGGCATCGATTGAATGCTCTGTTTTTCATTATCTGCTTTCATTAATTGGTTTGCATTTGTCTTGACTCTTATCAGGTATTGTGCTAGACTCCGGTGATGGTGTTACACACACGGTCCCAATCTATGAGGGATATGCTCTGCCTCATGCCATCCTCAGACTGGACCTTGCAGGCCGTGACCTGACCGATGCATTGATGAAGATCCTTACAGAGCGTGGGTACACCTTCACCACAACAGCAGAGCGTGAAATTGTCCGTGACATGAAGGAGAAACTGGCCTATGTGTCTCTTGATTATGAAAAGGAGTTGGAGACTTCAAAAACTAGCTCTTCACTGGAAAAGAGCTACGAGCTTCCTGATGGTCAAGTGATCACCATTGGTGCAGAACGGTTTAGATGTGCAGAGGTCTTGTTCCAGCCCTCTTTGATAGGAATGGAAGCTGCTGGCATCCATGAAACTACATACAATTCCATTATGAAATGTGATGTGGATATTCGTAAAGATTTGTATGGGAATGTTGTGCTCAGCGGTGGGTCAACAATGTTCCCTGGAATTGCAGATCGTATGAGTAAGGAAATTACTGCATTAGCTCCCACTAGTATGAAGATCAAAGTTGTGGCACCTCCAGAAAGGAAATACAGTGTCTGGATTGGAGGGTCTATTTTGGCTTCTCTGAGTACATTTCAGCAGGTATTTGATGTGATTTTTGCTGTGATATTGCTATTAAGATTTAATTGTATAGTTTTTAAGTCAAATTCATTGAGTCATGTCATGAGTAGTAATTCACATGAATCCATCTCTCATGAGAATAAATGGAACACTGGACATTCATCGGATCTAGGTGATGCTCACAGAGGTGAAGCACTGGGGGAGGTCACCCACCCTAGTACTACTCCAGCTTGACAGCGCTTAACTACAGATTTCCTCCATGGTTAAACCCACCCTGCTTGCAACCCCTTTTACAAAATCTTCACCCATTGTTATGTCTTATGAACCATTCATCAGAAATCCCCTTAAGCTCATCAATGGATAAATAAGAGATATTTTCCAAGCAATTAGTTTTGTTATAGAAATGTGTATATGTTATGTCCCTTAATTCGAATTTGATAGGCAAAGTAGTCATTTTCATTCAACTAATAATATCCAACTATGTGTATTGCAGATGTGGATTTCAAAAGCAGAGTATGAAGAGTCCGGTCCATCAATAGTTCACAGGAAATGCTTCTAGAGAGTCTGGATGTTTGGAATTTGTATCGTCCATGAGAACCCATTGTGTGTACCTCTGCTGTAATTTTAGTATGGATGGATTGTTAGTATTATAAAGAGAGGAATTCTTGTTTCTATTTGTAACGGAACCTTTCCTATGTTAGTTTTCGTTCTTGGAGTCTTCCTGGTTTTGGATCTAGGGAAATATTTTAGGCTCGTTCTGCTGGATTGCATTAAATCCTTGTAGATTTCTACATTTTGTACCGTTTTGAGCTGTATTCGTTGCTTGTTCTCGTGACACAATTAATATGAAGTGGGAGGTTTCGCTTAGCAAGCACAGATATTCCTGCTTGATAACTATTTTTTTAAGTGGATGGGATGTTCGAATCTTTTTCATATCAGCTTTCAAAGCTCTCTCAAATTTTGCCAGGTTCGACAACTTGTTTTAATCATTCTTGAACTCAATACTAGTCTCCATCACATTGCCACCACAACCTTGCTGTTTATGTGAGACATTTTGAGATCAAGAAGATTGTTCGCTATAAAGTAAGGTTTCTTTAGAAATTTTAATGTAGTTACTATAAAAGATTTTAATTCATGAATGTTTTAGATCATATTCTACAATCTATGATGAAATAAAAGAAACAATCTTTATCTATAAGATAATCTAATCAAAGTCAGTTCCCTAATAGAACATGCATAGAACTCTCTCTCGCCAGATGCTTTTGTAGTTCCTCATTGTCACGTCTAGTAGCAAAACCTGTACAAAAAAGTTAGACCATAACAGAATCTTTAAATGTCCTAGTATATGCAATGAAGAGGCCAAATGCTATGTCTTGGCATTCATTGCGATTATGTCATAAAATGTTTTTAAAGTTGGATAAGCAACTCCATCATACATTTTTCTTTTACCTCAAAACAATGTACCTAAATCCAATGTTTGAGGTGACCTGGTTCACTTATTTAAATTGCCTATATCCAATGTTTTTGGTAACTTAGCTCACCCATTTGAATGCCCACGGAGTGAAAGTAATTTGGCAATCCCAAATGATTCATGACCAATTTATTTCCAACCTTAATCAGCAGTTTGGCAACGAAGGAGTATAACACTAAATTTTATAGAGGGGCAGAATGAAAATATTCATTCCTACATAGAGTACATATACAGTTGTACCAGGTACTGGATAGAGAATACAACCTATACTTTCTTTTACCTTTTACTTGAAAAGGGCCATCCATTACATGACAGCTCAGGATTTCGTGAAATGAATTGAATGATCAATACTATCTTAAGTGAATATCAGAGCTATGTGCTCGGAATCATCATAAACAAGTTCGTTATGTAGTCAGGAAGATGTTCGTTCGTTCCTATGTAATAATGATTTCCTCCCTGTACTACTTTAATTTTGTTTCAAGTGGCCGTACAGTGAAAATTACAACCTGGGCAGGTCAACTGCAATGATTTCCAGAAAGTGACTGAACTACTTATGACTGATAATGGCAAGTCTATCCAGGGATCACAATGCATTGCTCGAAAAACTTGTAGAGAGCTCTTGAGAAACTTGTAACCAGCAAAAGTTTGAACAAATACAGGTTTCAAAGTAGAGAACCGAATTATTATTTTTTTATTGAAAAAAGCAGAAAGAAAAAGAATAATACAATAAGGACAGCTGTCAATGAAATCATGACAATTCAGAAGATCAATATAATTTCATTAGAACACACAATATAAAATCAAATACAATTTATTCTGTTGAGACCCTAAATTTAACATTCGTTGAAGTTGCTTAGAACAAACAACATCCTTTTGATATAGTTGCAACCACTGCTACTTAATATTGTCAAGCTGATTACTGATCTTCCCATGAGCTTTCGAATTACCTTGCAATTGAGAACATAAAAAGATAGTCTGAAATATTATCTCAGGGTAAAATTGTAGAAGTTCTTCTTTGTGATGAACCTTATGGTTAGAAAAAATAACCATACATTTACTTCTCTATATATTAAAAAGTATAGATTGTTTAAAGGAATCAACAACCATATTGTTTTTAAGAATAAGTCTTAAAACAACTTCTTAAGGCATGATAAAAAAAAATGTGGGATATTATTAAAAAATAACATTCCACTTTCTTTTTGTCCATAGCCTTGTGGCAAAAGGGGCTTTCAACGGTTTGAACGATTAACCATTTCAACCTATCACCGACTGGTAATTTAGCATGTAGGATTTGCCATGCAATATTTTGTGCATTAGCCTTAGTATTAGAATACTGCATCTAAGAACTCAATTTCTCCATATTCTTTCCTTAAACTTGCAATGTCATTTTAAATATTGTCTTGGATTTAAAGATAAGGAAGGCATCAACCTTAAATAGGTTTTTTAAAGAGGAAAGTGAAGGATTCATGACAAGACAACCAAGACTAATCCTTGAAGAAGTTACAAGCCAATGAATAACAAATCTCAATGTTGAGTTCAATAAGAACAAATGATTCCACAAAGGTGATGAGTCCTCTAAACCGGTTACTTAGCCCAAAGGTGCTTTCAATAACAAGCCAAGGGGCGCAATTTAAAGAGGTAAAATCCCATAAATCACTGAATTGATAGATTCCCTTTTTGAAGAGATAATAAAAGTGTCTTTTGAAGGAAATAGCAAGAGGTTGGCCATGGTATTGTACCAGTCGGTTCCACCAAATCAAAGAATGGCTAAATCTAAAACCATATTTTAATGAACAAGTTTTCCAACCCAAGAACTTATTGTCATGCCTCCCAAATAGACTGTAAAGGGAACAACGCTTTGTGTGAAAGGAGGGAGCCAAAAGAATTTTATCAACCCATTTGAATGGTTTCCATTTAGTTTTAACAAAAGCTTGGCTAATACCAAACTAAATCATCTCTTCTCACAACTCATCACCACTGAGCACTTTGATTATCCATTTGGTAGCCAAGCAAATCCCTTGAGTTTGTGGTTCCAAAATGCCCAATCCTCCTTTTGATTTAGGTTGAATACAATGAATCCATGAAGCATATTTCAAGCTTGCATTACTACTCCAATTAGATCAAAAAAGTTGGCAGACAAATTTAATGAGGTTACCAACATTCTTTTGGAGGACATCCAACAAGATGAGTAATAGACATGTAATGCCAAAAAGATATAGTTCACCGCTTGAAACTTTCCAGCTAAAGATAGACATTTGTTTTTCCCATGAATTTACTTTTAGTTAGATTCTATTAATTAAACATTTTCACATATTCAATAAAGAGACACCCACACTAAAGAGAATACCTAAATATCAGGAAATCTAGCCATGCTTTATCAGTTTTCACTCCTTGAGAATCCAAGGAGGGACAAGATCTTCTTGTGTCATAAGGAGTTATGTCTTGTGATATGCAAGCTTGGAATCGAAGACCGAACAATCAAGATTGAGAGCATCCAAAGTGCTAGAGTTGTCTTCTTCAAAATTCTCAAGGAACAACATACTGCTATCAACGAAGTGGGAGTTCAACATAACTAGATTATTGGGGATGATAATGCTCTTGATCTTATTCAATTGTTTTTACTTTTGGACCAAATAGCCAAGAGCATCAGTTGCGAGCACATAAAGAAAGGGAGATAATGGACAACCTTGTCTAATAGACCATTGCAAAGGAAATGGATCAAGTCATTCCCTATTAATTATCAATTGAGCATTAGCATATGTGAATAACATTTCAATTTATTTTCACAACTTAGGACTAAACCCCAACTAATGCAACATTTTGAGGATAAAGCTCTATTACATCCTATGATGTTCTTTATCAAAATCTAATTTCACAAGGAGAACATTTTGGCTTGATTGTTGAGCCCATTCTAGAACCACCCATGCAAGGATAAAATTATCAAGTATGAGTTTCCCACTAAGAAAACTTGTTTTTTCTGGTCTAACAATGTTTTGCACCATAGGCTCAATCCTGGCTACCAAAGGTTTGACAATAATTTTGTAAGTGTATTAAGTAACGTACTAGGATGTCATCTTGAGATAGTCTCCTCATTTCCTCCTTAAGGAGTGAGTATAACAATGCCTCTATTAATATCAGGTCCTAAAGGACTAGCCTCCATTACCTCTAGATAGAGAAGATAAAAGTCATATTTAATATGGGCCACCTAGTTTGATAAAATTCAACTGGAACCCCATCGACACCTAGAATTTTGTTTTCCTCCATTGAGAAAATAACATGCTCAAGTTCTTTAATTGAAAGGTTGGAGTCTAAAAATTGATTGTAATCATTTTCTAGCTTTCTTGGAACGTGATCTTGAAAATGTTTTCCAGAATAGGTTGCACATCGTGCCAATGATCATCTTCCTTAAATAAAGTTATGCACAATTTTTTAATGGCATCTAGCTTAGTCTGGAGCGCACCCCTTTCATCTTGGATGACTCCAATGCATTCCTTTTTATGTTTATAATTGAGAAAGTTGAAGAAGAATTTAGAGCCCTTGTTCCCTTCTTTGTCCCAATGTAATCTAGCCTTGATTTTAGCACTTTCACCCTTATAATTATCCATTTTTTGAAGTTGAACTTCTAATGAAGGAATTGTGACCAAAAAATTACAGTCAAAAGGTCTTTCATTTAGTATTTTCCTATCATGTTCAAATTTTCCTTTAAGATATTTTTCTTTCACTTACATTACATGAAATTCTCTTTCCAAAGGCACAAAGGAAATCATCACATCTTGAAATGGTACAATTCCACCATTCTTTGCGAGAATCCCCTACATTAGGCTTAGGAACATAATTCTACAACCCAATTACAACATCCACATAGGAAGGATTCAGTTGTGAAGTAGTGGATTTTTAAGCAACTTGGAGTCATTAATGTTCATATCAAACCCTTTGACTAAGAAAATGATTAAAAAATGGTCAAAAAGAGTAGACACGTAATCAACTCTCACATAAAGTTCAACAAAATCTTGAACAATATGGAGATTAGGGGAAATATTAAACTTGTCTAGCCAACTAATTTTTCTCACCTCTCCAAATTTGCAATTCAACCAAGTGCACCAATTATTATTGTGGGAGATACCTTTATTATGAATGGGATTAACCACCTTGGTTGTGTTACAACACAATAACCACTTGTCAATTTCCTCATTAGTTAGATTATTAGAGCAATGCCAATCATAGTCATTCTAAGTTTTTACCATGTTAAAATAGACATTGATCACTCAATCAACATTAGGAAGGTTTCTTGTCATCCATTCCCATAAAATGCTTTTTTCTTTTGAAATGTTAGATGCATAGACTAAGAAAAAGACAATTGGTTGTCCATTTACGAAGGTGAGGATCTATGCAAAGGGTTCTCCCCTTGTTTATTACAAACTTGCACAACTAAGGAGCCAAACCAAGGACAACCTCTCCTCCCCCCTCTACACGATAAGTAAGAAAAAATGACACGTACCTCCAAATGCTTGAAAGAGTAGAAGAAAGGTAAAAACACTAAGTTTAACCTCTTAAAGAAAAAAAAGTCAAGTTTCCAAATAACTATTGCCTCTCTAGCTCCATATTTATGACGAATGAGGGATATGATGTTAGCATTTGGTTAGCATCCCTCTTAGATTGCAACATGGTTTAACTCCTCATGTGGTTCTATAAGACTATTGGTTGTCTCAAGCATTAATATGTCAATATTTTAGTGCAATGACAATCTTGACCATTCTAACAAGTGGTATAAAACCTTGGTCACATATTTGAATCCATGTAGGCTGCAATGAGTAATATTGGGAGGGGGATTATTGACAGTGGGTTAGCATCACTTTCGAGGTTTTGGATAGGGGTAAACTACCTCCTATGGTTCTGTAAGACTATTGGTTGTATTGGACATTTATTGTTACATCCCAAAATTTTCCTACACTAAATAATATTCTAGTTGTTGGAAAAATTCATGTGAAGCCATTTGTTCAGTAAATTTGTTGATGATTCATTTGAAATGGATTTATTGGTTAAGTTGTTGAGATATTATGATTCTAGTGAAATGGAAATTTGGTTTTTAGTTGATATGTAACATGGCTTGTTGGTTAGCTATTAAGATGAAAATGGAGAAAAGATTATCGTAGAAGCTAGAATTTTTATGTGATATTTTTATTATTATTTCAAATTATTTGAAATGTAGTTATTATTTGGGACCATTTCAATTTGGCAAGAGCATGACGATAAGGGGAAGTGTTTCCAAAATGAGAGTTAGGAGGGGGATACCCAAATCCACTATCAGACCATCGGGTATGAACCTAACCACCTTAACCAAGGATTAAATCGACTAGGCAAGCAAGAAGGTAAAAGGAATTACCATGAGCTAAACAGTTAAACAAATAAAACATTATAAAGAATTTAAAATAGGAATATTACCTCATTGTGTTTTGATTCTTTGTGTACCCCACAAACTATCATGTCTTAGTATAATATTATCTTGTATATACTCATACTTGTATGGGTATGAAACATGTACGTATATATGTACACACACACATGTGTGTGTGTGAAATTGCCATTAGCCTATATATATATATATATATATATATATATATATATATATATATATATATATATATATATATATATATATATATATATATACACACACACACACACACACACACATATACACACACACACACACACACATGTATGTATGTATACACTATATATATATGTATATGTATGTATGTATGTATGTATGTGTATACACACACACACACATGTATGTGTGTATGTATATGCTAATGAAAATTTCACACACACATATTTGTGTGTGTGTGTGTGTGTGCATATATACGTACATGTTTTGTACCCATACAAGTATGAGTATATATGAGATGTTATTATACTAAGACATGATATTTTGTGGAATACACAAAGGATCAAAACATAATGAGGTAATATTCTTATTTAAATTCTTAATATGCAAAAAGGACTCCTAGAGAATTCTCAGTGGGAGAAAGAGTTCTCCTAAAAGTAAAACTAGAGAAGAGCACTATCAAGTTTGGCAAGAACTTGAAATTATCCCCAAGATATGTAGAATCATTTGAAGTCCTGGAAATCATAAAACTAGTAGACTACAAAATTTCTATACCTCTAGCCCTTGCCAAAATGCATAATGTGTATCACATTTCATACCTTAATAAATACACATCTCATCATGAGCATGTCATTGCTTGGAATTTCTTGTAGGTACGAGACCTAGAGGTGGTGGAAATAAAACCACTCAAAATAATCAAGGCAGATAATTTTTAATATTGAGACATAAATCAGTGCAAGGTCCAATGGGACCAATATTCTAAGGAAAGTGCCACATGGGAAGAATATGATGACATCTTCTAGAAGTTTCCTCATTTTATTTTCAAGAGCTTGAACTATGAAAGAACTTTGATGTGTGTGTGTGTGTGTGATTAGGTTTAGTTTCTTTTTTTTTTGACAAGCTCATTGACAATGATGAAACACAAGGGGGAGTGTATGTTACATCCCAAAATTCTGCTACACTAAATAATATTCTAGCCATTGGAAAAATTCATGTACATAGTTAGTTGTTTGGTAAGTTTTTTGACGATTCATGTGAAATGGATTTATTGGCTAAGTTGTTGAGATATTATGATTCTTATGAAATGGAAATTTCATATACAGTTAATGTCACATGGATTGAAGGTTAGTCATTAAGATGAAAATGGGAAAATGATTATCTTAGAAATTAGAATGTTTATGTGATATTTTATTATTGTTATTTCAAATCATCGAAAATATGTTATTATCTGGGACCATTTCCATTTTCTAGGAACGTGATGATGAGGGGAAGTGTTTCCAAAATGAGAGTTAGGAAGGGGACAAGCAAATCCACCGTTAGACTATCAAGTATGAACCTAACCACCTTGACCAAGCATTAAAATGACTAGACAAGCAAGAAGGTACAAGGAATTACCATGAACTAAATGGTTATAAGAAAACATTATAAAGAATTTAAACAAGAATATTACCTAGTCATTGTGTTTTGATTCTTTGTGTACCCCACAAACTACCATTAGTATAATAATATCTTGCATATACTCATACTTGTATGGGTACAAAATATGTACATATATATGTACACATATCTATGTATATGTATGCAAAATTGTCATTAGTGTGTGTGTGTGTGTGAGAGAGAGAGAGAGAGAGGCCCCTTGGGACTTAAATCAAAGCCTTGGTAGTATGGTCTTTGATTAAAGTCAAGGTCTTTGATTGAAGTGTCGTGTGGCATGTCGATAGTGGGCTTCAAACAAAGCCCTGTGACTGCTAATGATTTAAATTAGAACCCACCATTTTTTTTGTCACTTTCACCTTCTAATTTGTGGACCCAAGGACTTAGAGAAAAGATAGTAACATTGGTAGTGGGAACATCATCACCATCTACTTTTGTTACTTCTTTCAAGCATTTTGGTATATATTTTGTTTGTTTTTTAGTTTTTTAAAGAATATTTAATTTTTTTATATGGATTTTTAGTTGTTTTTAATGAAAATTTAGTTATTTTGTAATGTTTCTTATTCAATTTTATTTTTACATTTTATTGTAGTTAGTTTTATATACATAAATTAGTATTTATGATAGATAGTTTTAAACATAACAATAGTTAGCGGATATTGGAAAAATATAGATTGGATAAATTAATAGGTTTAAAAAATGTAAAACTCTAGGTCTAGATAGAAAATGAAAAAAAAAAAAATAGTACTACGTCCACTAGATAGAAAATATTGGAAAAATATAAAGTATAGTTGAAAAAACATATTTATTTTTAAACTATAGTTGAAATTTAACGTAGTTATCTAAACTATAGTTGAAAAAACATAGTTAAAACTATAGTTGGAAAAAATAATAGTTTTAGAGAAGACAAAACTCTAGGACTAGATAGAAAATGAAAAAACAAAAATCTAGTACTAGGTAGATATAATTTTAAAAATAATAATTTAACTCACTCTCTCCTCTCGCTTTCTCTCTCTCTCTCTCCTCACTCTCTCTCTCTCCAAGTACTTTCTCTCTATCCTCACCCTCTGTCTCCCCTCACTTTCTCTCTCTTCTCTCACTTTTTCTCTCTTCTCACCATTGAGCTCTCCTTTCACTTTCCCTCTCCTAAGTCTCTCTCTCTCTCTCTCTCTCTCTCTCTCTCTCTCTCTCTCTCTCTCTCTCTCTCTCTCTCTCTCTGAATAGTAAATCATACACCCTAAACCATAAATCGTAAACCCTAAACTCTAAAACCTTAACCCTGAATCTTAAACCCTAAACCCTAATCCTTAAACCCTAAGTCCTAAACCCTAATCCTTTAACCCTAAATCCTAAATAGTTAATTCTAGGTACCGTAAAACCATATATCATAAACCCTAAACCCTAAACAATAAATCCTATACCCTAAACTGTAAATTGTAAATATTAAACCCTAAACCTTAAACCCTAAGCCCTATGTATGCACCCTAAAATAGTGGCCTAGACTATGGGTCCCCATTATTCAAATTTTCAAATTCCTTGAATCAATGTTTTGCAATATTTTATTAAATCAATTCAAATCAATTTCTTTGATCAAATTGTAATCAATTCAATTATTTCAACATTTCCTAAGGTTTGATCATTTTATCCTAAGTCTTATTTAATTAAAATAAAACCTCTCTTTTAATTAAATAATTAATCCATATTTAATTGATTAAGAGAAAAACCCCTCCTTTAATTTAATTAATATTTCCTATTTAATTAAAAGAACTTGCTCCCTTTTAATTAAATAAAATCCCACTTAAATATCTCTTTGTGATGAAAAAATGAAATAAAATAAATAAAAATTAAATAAATTTTTTTTTCCTCTACACTTAAATGCACATATTTCTAAGTGGAATTCCATTTAATTTTCCTTCTCTTTTCTCATTGGTGGAAATTTGTCTCACATGGATCATTCTTTTTCCACCCTTGATTAAATCTTATTACCTCTTAATCTTAATCATCCATTCTTCTTTATAAGGGAGAGCCCTCTCCTCATTTTTGACATCCATGCATGATTATGCTATTGTTATGCTGCAGGTTTGGAGAGTGATTTTTGGAGAAGTTTGAGCATTAAAGTTTTTTGTGGAGAACTTTTATCTTCTTGTCTTCTTCTCTCATGCATCCATGGCTTCCATCATCATGATCCATCCTTGCATTTTCATATTAGCTTAGATCCATATTTTCTTTCACAGATTAATCTTGCATTGTTATTTCCTTTCATAGATTAGATTTCATTTCTTGCATTGCTTTGCAATGTTATCATTTAGATTAGATTGCATTTTCATTTGCATGCATATTTTGATATTTGAATCTTCCATTTTATGGTTTACTTTCATGGGCACAAAATAGGTCAAATTGAGGGCCTCCATTACAAACCCTTGCACTCCATGAATAGAGAGCTATGAGCTGCCATTTGCAACCTCATTCTTGAGCAATCTTGGATATAATGACTCATAGAGCTGTGCTCACATTTTAGGCATACACTCTTTGGCGCCCACCTTAGGGCAAGCCACCTTTAGTTGTTGGTTTTTGATATTTTTGGAGCTAACCCCCTTATGTGGATTTGTTTGGAGACAACAAACCCTAGACCTTAAAGATTTGATCATATCTCCCAAACGACTTTGTGTTTTGGTTTGAATTTTTTTTTGTAGGTTGAAGACATCAGAGAAGCACCAGTGAAAATTTTAGATTTTTCTGAGGTATTTTCTATTTTTAATTTTTTTTTCCTGATTTTTTATGAAAAATTATTTTAGGGTGCAAATTAGTAAACTTTTTAGAAAAGTATACATTTTTGGAAAGGTCTCTAAATTCTAAATAGGGTTGCTTCTTTGTATTTTGATTTTAGAGATCATATTAAGGCTCAATAATTTGATTTGCAAAAATTGGTCTGTTTTGACAAAATGGCTCCCTAGGGTACAAATAAATTTTTTTTTCAAATTTTTGATAATTTTGGAAAGATATCTAATTTTTGATAGGGGTCTCTTTTCTGCATTTAGGGTTTTGGATCCAAATTCATATCATATAGGTCCAATCTTGTTGACTAGGTCAAAAATTAATATTAGAAAAATAACATTTAATGAATAGCTTGCATTTAATTTTCACATGGATCAATGCATGACGTGAGCTTTCATTTGGGTTATTTTCTAGTTATTATCACTCTTAACAATTAGATTTTCAGATCTAACCCTAGTTTTGCATAAGTTGGATATATATTGCATATCTTGTGTTTGCTTGTTGCTTTGTTCATTGCAAGCGAGTGTTCAAGTGTAAATGAAAAGTACAATAGAGAAAATATGTGTTGCAAGTATTACTAGGTATTTTGTTGGATCTCTATAACATTTGAATTTGGAAATAAAATGAACCTTCTCATGTTTTTGGCTTGAGTGCTTTTGCATGCTTTCATAGATTCACACTTTATTTGATGCTTTAAAATTGGATCTAGATTTGCTTTCATGCATGTGTTTCACATAGTAATTAGGCCCTATGAATACTATTTTTGGAGTTCTTGAGGGAATGTGCTTCATTTTCTTCCTTACATGTGAAACTCTTCTTGATGATATATCTCCTTGTAGGTAGGGAAGGATATTTGTTGTTATCTCATTATTTCGCTTGGTTTTGTCCTCAACATCCATTAGTACTTTCTCTTTTGAGATTGGTGGTGTTTGTTGTTGACTTTTCCAAAATTTTGGTGAGGTGATTTCAAATTAGTGTGTCAAAGAATCTTGTTTGCTATGTTTGAGTAAGGTGAAGAGGCTAGAGGAGTATGCTCTGTTCCCTTTTGGGCACATCAGAAACTTGGAAGCCTTGAATCCAAACCAAGTCCCCATGTGGTACAACTTTTTAAGTCTTCCTTGATTGGAGAGGGTTAACAATAGTGGACATTCCCTTTATTGGGTCAACCACATGGACATAACCTCGAGTGATAATAGTCATTTTTTATGTGGTAGTAGTAACCACTATATAAATGTCCTTGTAGGGGAAATCCTCATGGGTGTAGTCTTTTTTTGGGTTGTCAGATCTCCTCAGTATCTCCAACCGATTAAATTTTCAGAATATGTCAAAGCCTTGGTGCGTTAGGATTGGATTTTTCCCACTCTAGATTGCAAAAGCTACAGAGGTGAACATTACTAAGAACCATAGTGCTGCCAAATTTTATTTTCTAGGACTATGTGTGTGATTGGAATTTTTTTTGAGAACTTACATAGTGGTGGTTCTAGGGATTATATTGACACTATGACACTATTCTTGTTCATGTGCAAGGTTGCTTTGTACCTTGCTCATTGTTTGAAGATGTTTGCTTGAAATTCCTGATTGCTGTCTTGCGTGTCTGGTTCATGATTCAAAATTTATCACACCTAGTTGGATATTTAAAACAAATAAAATCTGAGTTCCTGAATTAAGACTTTATGATTAAACTGTTTTGCTATCCTATTATTTCCAGTCTCCCTAGGTTGATTCAGTTTAGATTAGGCTACTTACCTCATCGTTAGAAGCTTGTTTAAACCTTGGGTTATTGTGCTTTGACCCCTTGAATTAGTGATCTTTGATTTCACAAGTTACCTTGTTTGGAGTCGGTGAGTTAGAGACTATCCTTTTTGAGAAAGATATACCTTTGGATTCTTTGATATTATGCTTAATCTCTTGTCCATCCACTTTCATCAAAATTCAATTTTAATTATTTATAATTTGGGTAAATCATCCTCTTGGTCCATATGTGCTAGGGTATTCACCCAAAGTTGTGGGCACCTCTATGGCAGTGTTGGTTTATGTCTATTGCAAAATTCTATCTTATCATCTCTCTTTTGGATAAGTAAGTACTTTTTCTATCATAGTTTGGTATCAATGTTTCTTAGGGTCATCCTATCACCCAATACCACTATGGGCTTCAAACCCTATGCTACCAAACCTCAGTCAAGTCTAGATGATCATGAGCTCTCCTTTGTCATTAAAAAGTATCAAGACTTATCTGCTAGTCTCCCTAGACACAATAGAAATGAAGGAAGTGCTAGAGAAAATGATTGCATCATTACATGAATCTTCCTTAAGACCTTTACATAAATGTGAATCATCTTCTTTAAGATCTACATCTTCTACTCAAAGACATCAATTGTCTTCATATTCTAGATCCAAAGACCTCTTGAGAGAGAAAGTGATTAATAACTCCTTTGAGAATATGCCAATATTTCATGATGGGCCTATCTTTGACCGAGATGAGAATGATAAAAATGGTCCTAGATATACTTTTGAGAGAACTTTTACTATGGGATTTTTATTTGACATGGTGCTTGAGACCTTAGTTGCAAAAAAGGTCATTACTTTACCATACAAATATTCTACACCTTATGAACCTGAGGTAAAACCTTATTGGTGGAGAGATGATCACTATTACAGCTACCATAGATGCAAAGGTCATAAAAGTGAAGATTTTATTGCATTGAAATGTATAATTTAAGATCTTATTGATGAAAAAATCATTGATGTTGAAATTCCTAAAAACTTATGTAATAAAGATGCTTCTCTTGAGCAAGATCATGTTGATGAACCTATGTCAAGTGATGGTTTCCTTGACACCTCCATTTCTTCCAATACTTATGCATCTCCCAAAACTTCAAAGCTATCCAACATTATTCCATCAAAAAAAGGTCCTAATTCTTGTCATGCAGTTTCCTATAGTTATCCTCAAGGGATACCTCTAAAAGAAACTCAAGCTAACCTACACTTGGCTAAAAACCCTTTTCATGCTTCTAAGACTAAAGATCCTCAACCTTCATGCAACACTATGTATACTATGCCCACTTTAGCTAGTCCTTCATTACCTCTTCATCTCCTTTAAGATGTCACTCTTTCATATCCTATGTCTTATCCACCTCCTAAGTATGCTGAAGATACTACATCCACTATTTCCCTCGAGCTTACTGAAAATTGTGAACAAAGTTTTATGCCTATTCTATCCAAAGAAACTTGTCAAGATCAAAGTATTCCATGTTCTTGTTCTACCACTCCATGTTTGCTTCCTCTTTCTACTCTTCCTAAGTCTTTTCAAGCTCCAAAAAATCCTATCAAAGAAATTGCTCCTATTCAAGATGCTTGTGATCCCATTGAAAATCCTAATGCTCACTCTAAAGATGTTGATGTCCTTGGTTGTCATATAGATGTTTATGGACTCATTGATTATCCTTTCTCATCTTCCGTGTCCATCCTTGGACTTCCTCCACCAATACCAAGGGATTCATGTCTTCCTTCTATCTTGGGTCCTTATGTCCCTTCATTTTTCCCTCTTAACTCTCCTAATTCATCATCCATCTTGGGACCTTACATCCCTCCATCTCCTATCTTTCCTCAAGATCAACGTAGATGCATATCCTTGAATCCTTTTCATCCACTCACCCATATAAACTAGTCATATCCTCCTTCTTCCACAAGCCCCAAATATTTTGGAAGTAACTTGAATGTTCAATACAAGAAAAAAAAGAAATACAAGAATCCATCTAGAAAAGAAGATCACCATGTCTCCTCTAATCGACATAGAGGCATAAAGTCAAAAGAGATATCTAAGAAGAAAACTACAAAACAAGTATGCATTCCAAAATCCATCATTGAAGATATTCTCTCTAAATCATCAAAAAGAAATGAAAAGTATACAACTATATGGATTCCAAATTCTCTCTTGAAAGAGTCTAATGTTGAGAAATAAGTGAAGTTGACATTCAAGTTTCCAAAGACTTCCACTTCATCTTCTTCCAAAAGCATTCTTCCATTCCATGTGCCTAAACCACAACCTCTTCTATCCATTCACCATACTCCTTCATGTATTCCTTCATTTACATTTCCTCCATCCTCTCGCCACCCTTCAAGGTGTGTGTTGACATTGATCTTGCCTTCCTTTCCATCTACCCTTTCATAATCCTTCTACCTTCTATCCTTTTCCCTCATTTTCCTATTCCTCCTATCTTCCAACCTCATTCGCTTTGCATAAAACCTTATCCTCCATTTTTCTCTTCCACCTTTCTTTCCCTATCAAAACCTTTGAGCATATCATTCTGAATCTTTGGCATATCATAGTTTATCCTTTCAAGGTGCATTATCTAAAAAGCTTGCCTTCTTCCAAAAAATTCAAAATTCAAAATTCAAAAAAAAAATTGAAAGTGTGCCTTGGTGAAAACCTTGCAATAAGGTACCTTGGTAGTAAAATTAAAGAGAAATAAATTCATCCTATGGTGAAAATCACTCCCTTGTGACACCTGGGATAAGTACGATGATGAAAACCTGGCAATCAAGCATCATGCATAGTTCTTCTACATCTTTCATCCATTCCATCGTCTCTCTTTGATTTTGACAATGTTGACCTATACAAAAACATTTGGCTATCTTGTGAGCTATCTTACAATGATCTTTCTTTCATTCCTTTCACGTTTAGCATTCATATATATTTACCTCCATTTATTCTAGTCTTTTGCTATCCTTTTCTCATTTGATCTTCATCTGATAAAAAAAGAGTAAAACATGACGCTATGAAGTCTCTAGACATTTCTACTTCTTTGGACTGCATCCTTTCATACTTTTACATTATGCTTTTGTGACTTATCCCATGCTAGCTTTTCATTGCTTTTCCAAATGTGCTTTGCATGAATTTTTTTCCCTAGCTTGGGTACTCTTGAGGAGTTTGCACCTGAGGATTTCTTCTCTTCATTCTCCTTCATTCTCTTGTCTTCCATCTCTCCCACTAGCTTGCTAATCCCTCTTGTTCTCCACCTTGCTAAACATTGAGACTACATAATGTCACCTTGCTTAGGATTTTGATGCTTGTTCTGTTTGGAGGAATCTTTGTACATATTTATTGATCTTGAAAAAATACAAAAAATGGTATATTTAAAAAATCCAAAAAAATGATATACTATCAAAATTCTAAAAATTAGAAAATGTCCTGAAAAATGATCTTCTTAGTAATAAGCGCTTTGATGTATCTCCAAAAAAAAATATTTTCTAGAAAAAATTAAAAAAATATAAAATAATAATAATAATAATCCAAGTGGTGAAAATCTAGAAACGGGCACTACTTAAGGCCTTTGCAACCCTATTTTTTAGTGCGTGTCCTCGACACTTGGCCTTTCTCCATCATGCCTTGTCCTTGTTTCCTTGGTTTGGAATTGGTCCTTTTCTAGGGGACATAACTGTGTTAGCTTTGGTCTCTTGGCTGCGTTAGTCTTTAGGACACCTCGCAAATGGTGTTTTTTTGTTGGAAATAATCAAGACTAGCTAGGTTATTGAGAGGGGAGGGGTGAATCAGTAACCCCAAAACTTTAAATTAATTCAACACTTGATTAGCATTATCCATACACCATTAATTCATCTAATCTACTACATGCATGAGAAACTAAAAGATAAACATTCATGACATATGAACACATAATTTGGTGACTCAAAAACCTTCCAAATAGAAAGTAAAACTAGGGTGGGGATGATACTCACAAAAATTCATTACTACAATATAAAGTTAGCCTGCTAAGGCTTACATTGACCACTTCTGATGATCTACCATGTTAACAACAAATTGGACTGCTAGATCCACCTTGTTAGAGGTTTTACAAACATACAATGAAGTATGCACTCTATTAAGAGATTTAAAGAAAGACTATTAAGTATACCCTGTTAAAGGATTTTAGAAACTGATTCACCTGTTAGGATGAAATAATAGATTTGACTTACAACATGGTTGCTGATTAGATCTTGAAGTACAAATGACCTCTTGTGATAGATACAACTTTATTGCTCCTTGTAGACCTTGCTGAATACTCCGCTTTGCTACTGATTTACATTCACTCTTCTCAAAACACTACATATCCATGATACAATACATCACATATATATATGATCCCAATATTTACAATTACAAGGTCGGCTAAAACACAAGTAAGAAAAATATTACTAAGTTGGCCAAATAGTAGAAACTCAGGTTCTGTAAGCTAATTTGGTGAATTTCTGATACTCAGCGTCCACTGCATTACTTGACATCATCATGCATTTGGTAGAAGTAGAAGCTCGGTCCATACTAATCACACAACATAGCTTCAAACTTGGTGACCATTGGAGACTCGATAGATATAGTGTCACTCGGTGGAAACTGATTTCTATGTTTACCTTGCTTGCACTCGATAAACACTACTCATCCCATCACTCAGTAGACACTGGCTTCACATCATAGAAACTAATGACTCAATAGACACTGTGAAGCTTGGTGACCACTATCTACTTGGTGATAACTGTTGGACTGCACACTATTTGTATTCATTCGGTAGCTTTTGGAATGCTTGGTGTGAACTGTGGAACCTGGTTATCACTGGATTGCTCGGCAAACATTGGAGACTAAGTGATGAGCTTGATAAATATATAGAATTGAATAAGTGTTGTCACCAATGAAAAATATAACATAATGCTAAAAATCTCCCCCTTTGGCATTAGTGACAAAAACACTTATAAGCCAAGACTTATGAACACTGACATGTTGATTTTTGATTTTTTCAAAATTTATCTTTGTAATTCTATTGTATATACATTTGTACATGTCTCCCCCATACATAAGACATAATATATACATAGTCTCTCTTCTTTTATTCTGTACATATATCAATCTATTTTCTCCCCTTTGTCTCTCCACAAAATATCTCTTACTCCCCCTTTTTGACAATAATGCCAAAGAGTTATACAATATATTCATACAGAGATACCAAAATGAGAGAAAAACTTGGAATGTACCTTGAGAATAAGAGCTAGTGTTTTATCCTAGTTCTCTTGCAAAATTTTGCAGGTGGAGAGTGCCACTTGAACTTTTGCTAAAAGTTCAATCATGTGATCTGCAATAGAAAAAATGTTATCCTGGACCACTGTCTTTGAATATGCAATATGCTTTTGCATTGTGTCCATGATTGGAAGGATCATGTTTTGGATATCTATAAATGTGGACCTGATCCTTGCTTCTTCTCTTAGTAATTCTACCTACATATCTAACAAAAATATGACCTTAATGTGATGTGCTGAGCTTGAGCTGGGGTCAAGCTGCAACCTTTGAGCACTGGCCTTCATATCTTTATCAATCTTATTCAATGTTTCTTTTATTTCTTTGGTGTACTCGGTAAAATCACATAGCTTGGAAAAAAGAGATGTTACATTGGTAAAAGAATGTTCAAGATTACTCAAAATTGAGGATAGCTCTACCTAGTTAATAGAAATGTACTGAGCAATGTGCTCAAACACTTTATTATCAAACTTTTTCTCTACCTTTTCTATTAACTTCTCTTGACCAGATGTGTCCTCATTGAACTTATTAACTACTTCTTCCAACTGTAGCAAAATATGTTGAGATGAATCCACATCAACACCTATAGCCTTTGTTATTATATTATTTGCATTTTCAATTATTTAGTATTCTCTATCTCTTTCCTCTCTGAGCTATTTCTGCCTTGCCTTCTATTCCAAAAGCTAGCTAACCAATCTCATTTCTTCAACTATAGCAGTATCTAGATCCAACTTAGGCATTACAATTTCTTTGTCCAAATCTATATCTTCATCAATTTCCTTACCACTAAGTAGAAGTTTTAGGGGTGTCCTTGGTTCTACTTTTGACATTACTGCCTTGGACTTAGGAATAGAGATAATTGTAGAGATAGCTGGACTTGTAGTGAAAACTTGAATAGGACCAACTAGAGGAAAATTGAGAGGAGTGCAAACTGAATCCAAAATTGAAGTGTTACCCAAAATTGAGGTGATAACAAGTGGAAAATTGATTGGAGCACATACAATAGGAGCACTAGTAGAAGTATTTACAAATGATGTACTTACAGGAGCATGCAAAATTGAAGTTGACAAAATTGTAGAACTGGATGCTACTGATGTTGTTGACTCGAGAGCTGATGAAGAGGAGAGTTGTAGCTCGGTAGTAGAAGTGGTAGACACTTCCATTATTGATACTTGGAGCTAAGAGGGAGAAAATAGTGACTAGATAGATGATGTGTTTGTTGTAGTTGCAATCACATTTGCTAAAGCTATCTTCAACCCAAATGATGTAGCAGTCTTTAGTGGAGAGTGAGGAAGGGAGGCTATAACTTCTGCAACTATTCTCACTGGATCATTCTCTTCATCTCCTTCCTTATCTTCCTCATCAGCTTCTTCCTCTTCCTCTTCTTCACCATCCTTCATCAACTCTTGACATTCCTCAACATCAATGGTAACACAAGGTGTGTTATCTTCTTCATCATTGTCACTGTCATCATCATCATCCTTGATCTCCACTAGATCTTAACTTGGTTTGTGAAAATGATAGATGTTTTTCCACATGTTTGTAGCATCCCTAAACACATGCTCAATGTCTTTTATCAAAATCAAACATCTATGAGATCTGATCATTATTTTACCTTCATTGTCTTTAATTACTGCCTTAACTTCTGTATCTGTCAAACTTGGTAGCAATTGTCTCAATGATTGCTCATATATATTATTTTCTGTCTATATAGCTGATTCCCACCTTGGTTTTAATCTTGCCAACAATTCATTTGAAATCTAAGGGGCAATTTGATCAGGGGAATATTTCCATTTTCCCATCTTATTTAGCACTAGCTCCTCAATCTACATCTTCTCAACATCTATTCTAGTTTCAAACTTTAGTGCCTTGAAATTTGTGATGCCTACACCTTCTTCCATTTGTTTCAACCTTTCTTGGAACGTGAGTGGGGGCTTGCTGAACACAAATTCACTAGCACCTTTCTTCTTAGATCTCCTTGTGAATATAGTTGTGGAGGCCTTGGGCGGCTTGGTAATAATTATTTGCCCTTCTTTTTCATAGGCTCTTCCTCCTTTTCAGATTCCTACTCTTCTTCTTTAGATTCTTCAATGTCTTCTCCTTTACCCTCAGTAAGCATGAGAGGGGAACTTGCAATTTTTAACTTGGCTAACTTCCTCTTACCTTTGCTTATTGCTTGAGGTAGCTTGATTTTAAGCTCTATTCTAGCCTTTGCTTCATCATATGTTCCAAAGGCAGGTAGCTTTGGATCTACTGGCTCATTGACTAGGGTTTCAATAATGTGTTTTGTCTCATCAATGTTAACCTCATATGGAAGAGGTTTCACCCATGCAACTCTAGGCCTGCCGCTTTGATATACACTTTATCAAAATTAACCATAAAACATACATCATCTTTATAACCTTCAACTAGTTTGGGTGGAATCCAGAACCTGTTATTCATCTTCTCCTTGAAAGATTCAAAATAATTATCCATAATAATTTCAAAAATTTCATCCATTTTTGCAATGAATTCATTAATCTAATACAAAATGGGAGTACCTTTCCTCCATACCACTAAACCTTTTGATGGGAAAAACTTTTGAACATAAAAGAAAAGACAAGTTAGAAAAGAACCAAATTTACAAGGGTTGTTCTTTGATGTCCTGATGCTGTCCATGTTCTTGTTTAGTTGTTTCAGCAATAAATCTAACAGGTCAAATTCTAGATTCTTCTTCACAACCTTGTATGCCAAATCAACAACCTCACACTACACATTATTCAATCAATTGGAGCTATATATCTTGTGTGCAATGATGTGAATTCCAAACCTTAATTCCACGTCAAATGCATTGCTAATCTTCAAACCTCTGCTATCCCACTCGACTAGGGTTTTCTTCTGAAGCTCTTCCTGATCTAGGGTTTTGGTTGTTTTGGCCTTGTTCAACATAGGAAGACTCATGATCTTATTAATCATTTTCTTTGTAATCAACACAAACTACTCTAACCATAACTGACCATTATGCACATGTCTTAGAATATACCTAATCCATTTAATTTGGAAACTCCTCAACAAATGTGGGATATAGGTTAATCCTTTGACCTCTAAATGCTTATGCTCGAGTTTCAAAGATCCATCAACACACATTTCTCCTAGGGCACTGTCCATCTCTAGGGTTCTAATTTCTTGCACAGAACAATTAAAATGAGTGTGAATGTCGTTAATAAGGAGTACCTTTGGAAGAATTTGTGATTGAGCTCACTATTGGTACCAACTTGAAATTTGGTGCTTTCCATTCCACACATTTTACCAACATCTCAAAACTTCTTTTTTCCTTGCTACTACTGTTGCTTCTAAATGCCATGGTTGCTCGGTAAACGATAATTTTTTTTTCAAATAAATCTTCACTGCAAATTCGCTCGAGATTTATTGGATGCACTAGAAATCACTCTAGTCTAGGTATACTGAAGTCACGGTGAAAAATGGAGTCAAATTGTACCCTTTTTGATGAAAAATTTCCATTAATGCTGAGTGCCATAATGACATAGTGCATGATAGACTATCATCCACTCATTGTGCTTGGTAGAAGCTTGTGACTTGGCAATCGAACATAACTTTTATTACTCCTAACCTAGCTCAGTTGAGTCTATGACCAACCTTGCTTGGTATGACCTAATTTCTTGTGATCCCTCTATACCTAAAATACTAAATTGGATCTTTTGCTTCCTTTCATTGGAACTACTCGAGATATGGCTTGAAGATACAATTCCAGTTCTTCCTTTAAGAATTTAGTTGGAAATGGTGGAGTCACCCACTTCTTGAGTGACATGGCCATCATTTGAATTGGCTTGCTTGGTAGATTTGGGAATCCACTGCTATCTCATCTGCTTCTTGATGTTATCAGCTTTAACTTTTTTTCATCTTCAACTTTACCTATATTCATGAAGTTCTTAGCTATATGACCAAGTTCAGTGCATGTATAACATCTTATTGTAGTATCCTTGTTTCTCAACTGATGCCTTGCACAATTTATGCCAATGTGTCCACATTCTCCACAGTAATGAAATCTACACCAAGTATTGTAGTCCCAACTAAATATTGCCTTAACAAGTTGTTCAACTGGATTGAATGGTTTAGATTTGCATTCAGATGCCTTGTGACCTTGTTTCTTGCATTTGTGACATTTACCTTCAAATTTTGGTTTCTCCTTGCATTCATTAGCTTTATGACCATGCTGACTGCAATTGTAGCATTTTTCATTTCCATTGCTCCAACATTTGTTAGATGTATGACCTAACTTACCACAGTGATTGCAAGTAGGTGTTTGATTCCTTTGAGCACCTTTTTTGGAAGATTCACCTTCTTCTTTGTATCCAAGTCCTACTTTACCATTTTTCTTATAAAGATTTTGCTCACTTTGTTGATTTAGTTGATCCATGTCTGCTTGGGATTACATTATTCTTTCATTGAGTTGTTTTTCAGAATTTATATCAGCTTTCAATCTTTCATTGATTTGTCTTTCAGTGATTAAATCATTCCTTAAACTTTCATTTCTAGATCTTAGACTCATGATTTCATCATTTGCATTGGAGAGCTGATTGATAAGACTTTCTTGCTAAAAGGATTGATTTTGAGTCTCATTTTTCCTTGCCTCCAAGTCTTCATTTTCCTTATTCCTTTGTTCCCAAATTTCACACATTCTTATTGACTAAATTTCTTGTTCTCTTTTCAATTTTCTTACCTTTTCTTGCAGAGAGCCATTCTTTTGTAGGATTTCTTTGATTACCTCATTTGCTTCATTTGAACTGTTTGAAGGGAAAAAGTCTTTAATCTTTTCTTCAACATACTGGTGGTTATTCATTTGTTTTGCAAGTTCCTTCCTTCTTTTCAAGGATTGAGAAAGATGCTCTTTTGCTTCCTTGAGTTGAGTTATGGCCATCTCCAGATCTAGCTTTTCATTATCAATAGCTTTGTCAAGTCAAAATATCTCCATTGTCCTTGATCTTTTCTCAAGCTATCAAACTTTATCCTAAGAACCACAAGGCTCTGATACCAATTGTTGAAAATAATCAAGACTAGTTAGGTTACTGAGAGGGGAGTGGTGAATCAGTAACCCCAAAACTTTAAATTAATTCAACACTTGATCAGCATAATCCATACACCATTAATTCATCTAATCTACTACATGCATGAGAAACTGAAAGATAAACATTCATGACATATGAACACAGAATTTGGTGACCCAAAAACCTTCCAAATAGAAAGTAAAATTGGGGTGGGGATGATACTCACAAAACTTCACTATTGCAATATAAAGTTGGCCTTTTAAGGCTTACATTGACCACTTCTGATGATCTTCCCTATTAAGAGAAAATTGGATTGCTAGATCCACCTTGTTAGAGGTTTTACAAACATACAATGAAGTATGCACTCTGTTAAGAGATTTAAAGAAAGACTATTAAGTCTACCCTATTAAAGGATTTTAGAAACTGATTCACCTATTAGGATGAAATAGTAGATCTGACTTACAACTTGATTATTGATTAGATATTGAAGTACAAATCACCTCTTGTAATAGATACAACTTTATTGCTCCTTGTATACCTTGCTGAATACTCTGCTCTACTACTGATTCACATTTACTCTTCTCAAAACATTACATATCTATGATAAATTTGGTATGATACAATACATCACATATATATACCATCCCAATATTTACAATTACAAGGTCAGCTAAAACACAAGTAAGAAAAATATTACTGAGTCGATCAAATAGTAGAAACTCAGGTTCTATACGCTAACTTGGTGAATTTCTGATACTTGACATCCACTACATTACTCGACATTGTCATGCATTCAGTAGAAGTAGAAGCTTAGTCTATACTAATGACACAATGTAGCTTCAAACTCAGTGACCATTAGAGACTCGGTAGATATAGTGTCACTTGGTGGAAACTAATTTCTATGTTTACCTTGCTTGAAGTACAAATCACCTCTTGTAATAGATACACCTTTATTGCTCCTTGTATACCTTGCTGAATACTCTGCTCTGCTGCTGATTCACATTTACTCTTCTCAAAACATTACATATCTATGATAAATTTGTAGGGCCCATTTTCCATTGCACCAAAAGCCATGACTGTTAGTGAACATGAAACACCACATAATTAACCACCTGTGGGCAGGGGAGCGCGTCGCATCACCCAACAATCTCCCCCTCGACGTGCATACCAGGTGCTTACGTGGGTCGGGATGGCACCGAGGAGATTTGAACCCATAACTAGGCCAAAACCAGGCTCTGATACCAATTGTAGGGCCCATTTTCCGTTGCACCAAAAGCCATGACTGTTAGTGAACATGGAACACCACATAATTAACCACCTGTGGGCAGGGGAGCGCGTCGCATCACTCAACAAAATTTGGTATGATACAATACATCACATATATATACCATCCCAATATTTACAATTACAAGGTCAGCTAAAACATAAGTAAGCAAAATATTACTGAGTCGATCAAATAGTAGAAACTCAGGTTCTATAAGCTAACTTGGTGAATTTGTGATACTCGACATCCACTACATTACTCGACATTGTCATGCATTCAGTAGAAGTAGAAGCTTAGTCTATACTAATGACACAATGTAGCTTCGAACTCAGTAACCATTAGAGACTCGATAGATATAGTGTCACTTGGTGGAAACTAATTTCTATGTTTACCTTGCTTGCACTCGGTAAACACTGCTCATCCCATCACTTGGTAGACACCGGCTTCATGTCACAAAAACTGATGACTCGGTAGACATTGTGAAGCTCAGTGACCACTATCTACTTAGTGATAACTGTTGGACTGCACACTATCTGTATTCACTCAGTAGCTTTTAGAATGCTCAGTGTGAATTGTGGAACCTGGTTATCACTGGATTTCTCAACAAACACTGGAGACTAAGTGATCAGCTTGGTAACCATATATAATTGAATAACATAATGCCAACATTTTCAACACTACCCCAACTATATTTTTTAGTACAGCCCCTGACATTGAGTGTTTTTCAACACCTGTTAGTTTGGTCTTACCCAATTTTATCATGTGATCTTACTTGCTTGCAAGCATTCGATCTTTGTTCTCTGAACTCAGTATTAGTTAACACACTTAAATTTTTAAACAAAAAAACTTAATTCTTGACCTATGTCATGATATTTTCTTTGTGTGCTAACTGTTATTGATTTTCATTGAGTGTCCTTGTTTGATAAGTCTCCCCGGGATGCATATCTAGAGGACTTGGGGCATGGGGCTTTTTTTTTTGTTTTTCTACTTGTGGGTGTGGTCTTGAAACTCTAGTGTGTCTTTTGTTGTCCTCTTGAAACACTTAGGATATTTGAGGCATCATCCTTGACTACTTTTGCACAACCATTCTTATGGTCATCCTGGCATCTATGCCTTGATGTGAGCATGGTTTTTCTACATTAAATTAGGTAAGCTAACATTGAGGTCATCTTGACCTTTATGTCTTCGTAGCTTCTATTAGAATCTTTCTACATTCTAATATGATATAAATCACATTCATATCCTCATAGTTGTGCTTGTGACTAGTGATGATTGCGTGATTTCTCGATGTCCGTTAAAAATGGCCTGATGATGAAAATAAGTTCTTTTACATTCTTTAATGAATGATGAACAAAAAATCCTATGTTACAATTTCTCTTTTGCAAGTATGCCTTTGAATTTTCATGTAGCTTACATTATTAAACTTCATGTTAGTTTGAATTTTTAGGCTTCATTATGAGTTTGAGAGGGTTTTCCCTTCATCTTTCTTGTGGACTTCTAATCAACTGTGTTCATGTTTTGATCTTCATTTCCTTATTTTATTTCGTTATGTTAATCAAAATTTCTATCTTAAATAGTTGGTTTATTTTGGGGATTCTATTTCTTTCAAAAAAATTCTTTTCTTGTTTTTGTTTCTTTTCATCTCTTCCAAATTTCTACCTTCCATTCGCTTTAACCCCCACTTCTTTTCTTCTAATTCAACTTTGGGGCATAATATTTCATGCTTCATGATCTACCTTAGTTCTGTGATTCTTATATCTTTCATCTTACATCAAGAACTTTATCTTTTGTTTGATTTGATCAAATTTATCAATTTTTTGTTTCTCCTCCATCTCATTTTGATTTCAATCATGAGGGGGCAGTACCTATCAAACTTCAATCCTTGATTTAGTTTTATCAATTTTATCTACAACTTTTTTAAGTCAAAATTTATTTGTATTCTTTGTCTTGGCATGTTCCCAAATTGACCACACATATGGGTTGTTTTGTGATCCTAAATCAATCTCACACTTCAATTTCTTTCTTTGACTACATGTTCCCAAATTGATCACACATTAGTCAAAGAGGGGCAAATGTATGCACCCTAAAATGTTCACCTAGACTATGGGCCCCCATTATCCAATTTATCAAATTTTCTGAATCAATGGTTTGCAATATTTTATTAAATCAATTCAAATCAATTTATTTGATCAAATTGTAATTAATTCAATTATTTCAACATTTCCTAAGGTTTGATCATTTTATCCTAGGTCTTATTTATTAAAAGAAAACCTCTCTTTTAATTAAATAATTAATCCACATTTAATTAATTAAGATAAAAACCCCTCTTTAATTAAATATTCCTATTTAATTAAAAGAACTTGCTCCCTTTTAATTAAATAAAATCCCACTTAAATATCTCTTTGTGATGAAAAAAGGAAATAAAATAATTTTTTTTTCCTCTACACTTAAATGGGCATATTTCTAAGTGGGATTCCATTTAATTTTCCTCCTCTTTTCTCATTGGTGGAATTTTGTCTCACATGGATCATTCATTCTCCACCCTTAATTAAATCTTATTGCCTCTTAATCTTGACCGTCCATTCTTCTTTATAAGGGAGAGCCCTCTCCTCATTTTTGACATCCACAATTATGCTATTGTTATGTTGCAGGTTTGTAGAGCAATTTTTGGAGAAGGAGCTTGAGCATTAAAGCTTTTTGTGGAGAACTTCTATCTTCTTGTCTTCTTCTCTCATGCATCTATGAATTCCATCATCATGATCCATCATTGCATTTTCATACTAGCTTAGATCCATATTTTCTTTCATAGATTAATCTTGCATTATTATTTCCTTTCATAGATTAGATTTCCTTTCTTGCATTGCTTTGCATTTTTATTATTTAGATTAGATTGCATTTTCATTTACATGCATATTTTGTTATTTTAATCTCTCATTTTATGGTGTACTTGCATAGGCACAAACTAGGTCAAACTAAGGGCCTCCATTACAAACCCTTGCACTCCATGAATAGAGAGCTATGAGCCACCATTCAAGACCTCATTCTTGAGAAATCTTGGATATAATGACTCACATTTTAGGCATACACCCTAAACCCTAATTTTTAAACCCAAAACCCATAATAGTAAATCCTAAATTGTAGACCCTAAATCCCAAACCCTAAACCCTAATTCTTAAACTCTAAACTGTAAATCCTAATCCTTAAGCCCTAAGCCCTAATCCTTAAACCCCAAATAGTAAATCCTATACCCTAAACTAATATCTTAAACCCTAATTCTTTAACTAAAAATTGTAAATAGTTAATCCTATAGCCCAAATTGTAAATCATAAACCCTAAAACCTAAATCTTAAACTGGAAATAGTAAAACCTAAGCCCTAAACCCTAATCCTTTAATCGTAAACCCTAAATCTCAAACCCTAAACCCTAATCCTTAAACCTAAACCCTAAACCTAAATTCTAATGCTTAAACCCTAAACCTTAAATACTCAATCCTATACGTCTATAAATCATAAAACCTAAACCTTAAATCTTAAACCCTAAACCCTAATCCTTAAATCCTAAACCCTAAATAGTAAATCCTATACCCTAAACTATAAATCATAAATTGTAAACCCTAAACCCTAATCCTTAAACCATAAACCCTAATCCTTAAACCCTAAGCCCTAAACTCTAATCCTTAAACCCTAAACCCTAAACCCTAAACCCTAAACCCTAAATCTTAAACCCTAAATCCTAAACCTTAATTCTTAAACCCAAACCCTAAACCCTAAAACCTAATCCTTAAACCCTAAACCCTAAAAACTAAATCCTATACTTTGAACCAAAAATCATAAACCCTAAACCCTAAATCTTAAACCCTAATCCTTAAACTCTAAGCCCTAAACCCTAATCCTAAAACTATAAATGCTAAATAGTAAATCCTATACCCTAAACCATAAATTTTAAACACTACACCCTAAAACCTAATCCTTAAATCGTATCTCTCTCCTCCCTATCTCTCTCCCTCCCTCTCCTAGCTCTCTCTTGTCCTCACTCTCTCTCCTCTGTACCTCTTAATTTAAATAACATATTAACATGTCTAATATAACCTATTAAAACCTAACAATCCACCTTCAGAGTTTTGCAATATAGGATAGGTATTAGCATTTAATAGGACCTACTTAAAATTTCATATGAACATGCTACCAATGTAGATGACATCACATGATAGAGACAAAGGTTAGGGAGTAGATCATGGGTAGTCTCAGGCTCAGGGATTAGGACATGAGCAGCCTCAAGATCAGGGACTAGATCATGGGCAGCCTTAAGATCATGGGAAACCTCAAGGTTAGGGACTAAGAGAGGGGAAGGGACCACATGTTCACCATCACACTCCTGATATGGCTACTATATTCCATTTTGCAACTACAAAGATGACAAACTCAGATAGTCAATTGATAGATTTATCGATCATTTATATAGAGGTATTTGTGAGCAGATCTATACAAGTCTTCAAGATCTTGTTGAAACACTTTGATCACAGACTACATTTACATTATAGTCTATTGATAGGATTTTTGCAAAGATGAGCACAAAGGTCTTGAGTGATATGTCCTTAGCCCAAGTTTAGACCCTAGTCCTTGAGGAGATTATCAAATGAGAGGTTTTCCTATTTTATGAGGGCTGGGCCTAGGTGAATTTCTATCATGGTTTGAGATGTGTTGTGCCACACATTGCATGCATGATATACCCTCAATTTCTCATAGCACATGGTCATCATCCTAATAACGACTAGATACCATTATTATTTTTCCAGTAGTTGTATGTAGAGTTCCGTTTGGAGCACAACGTCAACTATTTAGATCTTCTAGGATATTATGGTCATGAATGTGGCAAAGTCGCAGATCATGATGAGTATCATTCAATTGGTTGACCTCAATGTAATCCTTGACTCTTAGTGGGTTAGAGGACTCCATCTATGACCCTAGTGATGACCACTATTGTGGATATAGTTGTTATTGCTTCCCAGAGGGAAGCAATTGATATGATAGGACACATTCCTGCTACCACCAGTAGCATTACATCCAACACTCTAGATAGATATATTATGAGCAAATCTAGTTGACCCAAATCATCTTCAAAGGCATCATCTAGTACTATACCTACCGTGTCGAGTGATGAGGTTTCCAGAGCTACATGTCTTCCTACTCCAGGAGATATACATGGCCTTATTGGGGAGCATAGACATATGGATATGGCATTGTATTTTTTAGATGATCTATTATAGGTATATTTATACATTATCGATATTTACAGGATACCTTTACAAGAGGTTGCATATAGGATTAGATATGCACAACATGGTACACAAGACTTTGGTGATCATCACTCAGCACAACACTCGACACACATGTCAGTTGAGCACCCATCACAACACTCATATGCACTACAATCTACTAAAAATATAGTTGAGGGGATATGAGTTGTAGATGTTACCATTACTCCTGATGGACTAGACATTCTTGATGAGTAGTTGTGACAGTTGAGTCAGATTGGGGTTGGCATTGGGGTGGGATCATATATGGAGATGATATTTGGTCATAATAACAGTGACTCTACACCACTTCCATCTGAGTTGGTCACCCCTCTACACTCTTCATTATTACAAAGGATTGACATGATTAGAGATGGAATTTCTATTGATGACACTACAACACGTGTCATGGATGACCCTCTTGCTCCTCAGACATAGATGCCTCTCTTTTTTTTTGTATAATAGTTCAATTCTATACACAAGTGTACACATATATGGATTGATATTTGTCAATGCATAATATTTTTCTAGGTACAAGTAGTAGAGCCTACTTCTTCTAGGGTGGGATCTAATCGTGGAGAGAGGAGAGATATTGGCGATATGACACCTATTATTGGTGGGAGTACAGATATGATAGATGTGACACCCACTAGTGCTCAGGTGAAATATAAATTTATACTTTTAAATTAATTTAATTTTCATAAATAAATAAATAAATATATATATATATATATATATATATATATATATATATATATATATATATATATATATATATATATATATATATATATATACACATACATACATACATGTACATTTCTAATGAATTGTTGTTTACACTAAATTTGCAAGAGTTGGTTGGTACTTCAGAACCACATGATGCTCATCAATCTCGCTTAGAGGGTCAGTTTGTTCATATGCACTTGGATGACTCTCTAGTTTAGGATGTATGCATGATATGTTTAGTTTATCATTTATCTTTTGAGTGAGGCATGTACATATTCATGATTTTACATTCATATATGTATTTATCTGTGTATGTACATTTTTATGGTCCATTTATGATACATGACATTTATTTATATGATTCTTATGACCTAGACATTTTATATATGTTTCTACTTATGCTCCATGTGATATATCTTTCTAGTTTATGATTACAGACACATTTGATTTGTTCAATTTCTAAGTGATTTAATTTATGGGTTTTTGCTTATATGTAATTAATTGAATTATATAGTAAATAGATAATAATTACATGTGATTGATTACATTTGCGATCCTGATTCAATATTTAGGTTTATGATTATTTGTGACTGATTGAATTATATAGTTTAGATATTAATTACATGTGTGATTGATTACATTTGTGATCCTGATTCAATTACATATTAGTAAATATATATTAATTACACATGATTGATTACATTTGCGATCTTGATTCAATGTTTAGGTTTATGATTATTTGTGAATGATTGGATTATATAGTTTAGATATTTATTACATGTGTGATTGATTACATTTGTGATCCTGATTAAATTACATAGTAAATAGATATTAATTACACATGATTGATTACATTTGCAAACTACACTAAATTACATAGTTTAGATTTTAATTACATGAGATTGATTTAATTTCTAAGTGATTTAATTTTTAAGTTTATGATTTTATGTGACTGATTGAATTATATAGTTTAGATATTGATTACATGTGTAATTGATTAACATTTGCGATCTATATTCAATTACATAGTTTAGATATTAATTACATGTGATTGATTTAATTTCTAAGTGATTGATTTAGGTGATTCAATTTGTTATAATTTAGATTTAAGTCCTAAAATGAAATAAACATACACATAACTTAAACATAAAAATGGAGTAAACATATAATTGAAAATGAAATGTACAAGCATCTAGAAGTCCTAGATATGAAATGAACAAGCATATATAACTCTTAAATATGAAATGAACATATATATATATATATATATATATATAAAACCTTAAAAATGAAATGAATATATACGTGTGTCTACACATACACATGCTAAGTCCTAGGAGTGTGTTTAGAAATATTCATGAAATTAATATATATATATGCATGTACACACACACATATATATATATGTGGAGTAAACATGAAATGAACATAAATACACATGTTTATAACTCTTAATTTGTACATGAAATGAAAATAATGCACATTTAGACATCCTAAACATGAAATGAGAACATGCATATATAAGTGGACTAAACATGAAATGAACATAAATCATAAATGTTTTAAATTATCATAGATTTTAAATATCTCTTAAGTGAAGATAAATATGAAATATCTAGGAAAAACCTAAATATGAAATATCTCAAGTGGTTCCTAATGGTTCAACGCGCTTATGGAGAACAATTAATAATCTTTCATGATCCTTGGTATCTAGTCTCCACTTACATCACCCACTTCAATGTTTAATTGGATGCATATTAATAGAGGTAGCAATAACATGGTAACTATGCTAAAGTACCTTATTGTCAGGTTTGTAATCAAAAAAGTGAATTCCATGTTTCACTAACAGGGTTTGCTAGAGATATGCTCCCTCCAAAACAACTGAACCTGCACACACCATGCATTTAAAAGTTTATATATTTTAATGTGTACATACATATTAATAAATTTTATTATTATTTAATAATAACTTACATGTACAATATATATATATAAAATTTGAAAAATAAACTTGTAGGGAACATCATTCCATCACTTTCTTCAGGTTCACTTAACTTCATCCTTTATTCAATGCAACACAATAAATAGTAACTCGCTCTTTCTACATATCTAGGCTCAACAAGAACTGTAAAGACTTCCCCTACACACAAGAAATATATACATGCACACATATGTGAGCTAAATTATCCTAGTCACACACACACACACACACACACACACACACACACACACACACACACACACACACACACACACACACACACACACACACACACGTATATATATAAATAGATTTAACATTTTTTTAAAATTAAAAATACTTACCAATTTGTAATAGTCTAGAGATATGGTTATAATTTGAAGAAATCAAGGGGACATCATCAAAGTTTTCATCTTCATCTGAGCTATTAGCTGTATCAATAACAACAAGTGGCACCAAACTCCATGGACTTACATATCCATGATCCTAGTTGATGCATTCAAAATAATTCTCATAAATGCAATAATAATAAAAACATGAATAATGTCTCGTGTACAATGTCTAATTTCAATGATTGGTACTCATAACAGAATGTAAGGATCATGTTTTTCCTATCCTCTTGCAACAATGCATAGTTTTTCTATCAACACCTAAACAAACATATTTAATATATACATAAATATTAGAGAGAGAAATAAATCCATATACACACAACACACATGTACATGTATAACTTAAATAAATAAATAAAATATACTTATGCATGTATATGTACCTGATGTCTCTTAAAAGACTTTGCATGGTATGGGTTGAATTGTTCTTGATGATGCACCAACTTTGTTTGATGAAAAATGTGTCTTGCACCATTCAACAACATCGTGTGCATTATTTATACAAACTCCCTTATAATTCATTTGATACTTTCATAGAGCACATTTAATGCAGGCTCTGACACCATCATGTTCACCTTTGCCATGTCCACTTTCAAAGAAACTCCATACATGTATATTTTTATTACGATGATATCAACAAAGTGCATTAAGTGGTCTATTTGAATTGTGTAACACACCCATCTAACCATACACAATATTTATTAATATTTATACCCCTTTCTTTCATATATGTAAAAAATGTCTTGAAACAATGTTCTACATAATGAATATCATGTTCTTTATCATCACTTATGTAGAAGTGATATTCTTTCTTGATGACATGTGCTTCATCTTTGCTCTAAATACCATCCAAATCTAACTGTGCATGATGATAACAAACATGTACCATAATAGTAACCTAATCTAAAAAATAATAGTCTAATTGAGTAGTCTTTTGATGAATGAAAGAATAGTTCTCTGCAAAGTCAACAATTGATAAAATAGTTCGAAGTGGAAAATTATCTCTAAGTGTTTGAAATTGTTGTGCTTGCCACTTTTCAAAAATTGAATGACAGATATACGGTTCAATCAAACTTTTAAATATGTCCATAAAAGCTCCAAACGTTATCTTGTCTTCAACATATTCCAATCTTTTTGTTTCTTTCCTAATTTCACTTTCATTCCTTACATACTTATAATACTTGAAATTTATCACTTTGGTGACATCGATATCATCAATTTTCAAAGGAAAAAAGGCCAAATCAGCACGTGTCACATGTTCCTTTAATGAAATTAATTTGACCAAAATGATCATCTATTTTATCACATAAAATAGATGAAATGAGATGACTTTGTCTACTAGGAGGAGCATTATTATAACCAAATATATCTTCTAAATTTTTTTGATAAACTCGATAGTGAAATCAAATTCAATATGATAATGACAACAAGTTTCAAACACTTTGTTTCTCCTTACATAATATGGCTTCAATCTCTCAAATAATGTATGTCCAATCTTTATATAATGATTTGAAGTACAAAATGAAACATGCATTCCATGTTGTGTTAAATCCAACCAATGTTTTCTATGATGTTCATAATGATTATCTCCAAGCTTGTATTTGAAAACATCTCTAGTGTTTGATGAAGGAAAAGTATTATCATTCCAAAATGATATTACTAAATCTTTGATTCTATTGTCAATCCTATTGAAACAAGGAGCGTTACACATAATTTCCCAATTTTCTTCCAAAGTGCTATCATCCAAAACCATTCCCCTCTTAACATATTTTGATATTGTTTTTTCTACTAAAACCAATCTGTGATGAAATTGAAGATATTTGTCTGTTTTGAGGTATACTATTACTAAGAATAGATGTCAACATTACTCTTCTTATCACAATCTAATCTTTACTTCGAGTTGTCTTCTATAGAGCTCAAACCTTTCTTAAGATTTTCAATAATAGTACTTTGCATGTGAGAAAATTTTCTTTTTTCTGATGTGGTGTCTACACTCAACAATTGTAATGGTTCTTGCTGTTGACATTATAGTAATATTTGTTATTAGTGACATACACTTATTCAGATTGTAAGTATCTACTAAGTATATTGTATAGTTAACTGTGTTAACCAAGAATTTTAGTTGCTACTGAGTTCTACAATTGCTACTGAGTCCTTTGGATAGATTTTAATTTGCACCAAGTAGTTACTACTATGGTGATGATCAACAATGTAAATTGAGCATCTCAGTGTATGCAGAGTTTACCAATGCAAACCGAGTTGTGTAGTGCTTACTAAGTTCATAGTTGATGTGATGTGAGTCTAGTGTTAATTGAGCTACTCATTATTAACTAACTGACTCAGTTTATATCGAGCTTGTAGTGATAGAATTGATTGAGCTATGGAGTGTGAATTTATTCATTTAGTTTATATGCTAAGTTTCACAATATTCATCAAGCCACCATTGCAGACCAAGTTGAAGACTACTTGGAATTGATTAGTATGGACCACGCTTCTACATCTACCAAGTGCATGATGATGTTGAGCTTTGATAGTGGATGCCAAGTATTAGAACCTCACCAAGCCAATCTTCTGAACTCGAGTTTCTACACTTTGGTTGACTTTGTAATTTTGTGTAAACTTGTAATGTGGCCAACTTTGTAATTTGTAATTAGATTGGTATATATGTAATGTATTGTGTCACATCCAATGTATGGAATAGAAGTAATGAAATAAGTAGAGAAGAGAGAAGAGTGAATTACAAAGGCAATAACAGTATAAGGAGCAACAAAGATTTATCCATCACAACAAGGTGATTACTACATTCAAAAAAATCTCATTCAACAAACCAAGTTGTAGATTAGAGATCAACTACTGTTTCATCCTAACAGGTGGATCAGTCAAATCCTTTAACAAGGTAGACTTAACAGTCTTTTGTAAATCTCTTTACCGAGTGCATACTTCATTTTATGTTTGTAAATCCTTTTGCAAGGTGGACCTAGTAGTCCTTATTGCTCCTAATAGGGTAGATCATTAGAAGTGATCATTATAAGCCTTAACAAGCCAAATTTATACTATAGTACTAAGCTTGTGGGTATCATGCCTACCCTAGTTTTACTTTCTATTTGGAAAGTTTTTGGGTCACCAAATTGTGTGTCAAAAGTGTTATAAATGCTTTAATATTTTCAGTTTCTCATGCATGCAATTAGATCAGAATACTGATGAAGGATTAATTTCAAATTAAGGATTAGTTTTTATAAGTTACTGATTCACCCCTCCCCTCTTAGTAACATAGACTATCATAATATTTTCAAAAGTTGGCATCAAAGCATTATGGTTCTTAGAGATAAGTTTAACAACTTGAGCAAAGATCAAAGGCTATGGAGGTATTCCGACTTGACAAGGCTATTGAAAATGAGAAGCTAGATTTCGAATTGGCTATTGGAAAACTCAAGAAAGAAAAAGAGCAACTCTCTCAACCTTGAAAAGAAGAAAAGATCTTGCAATCCAGATGAATGAGCAACCCTACATTGAAGAAATAATTGAAGACATCCATTCAAGCAATTCAAATGAAGCTAATAGAGCAATCAAAGAACTATTGGAAAAGAATAATACTCTCCAAGAAGAAGTAAGAAAACTAAGAAGAGAACAAGAAATTTAGTTAGTAAGATTGTGTGAAGTCATGGAAGAGAAAAATTAGATAAAAGAAGAGATAGAACGAAAGAACAATAAAATTCAACATCTATCCCTTCAACAAGAAGACTTCATTGATTAGTTCACCAATACAAATTAAGAAATCATGAATCTAAGATCAGATAATGAAAGATTGAAGAATGATCTAAACATTGAAAGGCAAACCAATAAGAGAATGATGAAATCTCAAGAAGACATGAATCAATTGAATGATCAAAACAATTATAGACAAAAAGGTAAAGCATGAATTAGATATATAGAAGATGGTGAATCATCCAAGCAAGGAGCTCAAAAGAATCAAATACCTACTTGCAGTCACTGTGGTAAGATTGGTCATACATCAAAAAAATGTTGGAGCAATGGGAAAACAAAATTCAATGGAAAGTGCTACAATTGCAATCAACATGGTCATAGGGCTAATTAATGCAAAGAGAAACCTAAGTTTGAAGGCAAATGTCACAAATGTAAAAAGCATGGGCACAAGTCATCAGAATGTGAAACTAAGATATTAAACCCAATAGAGAGAATTGTAAAATCTATATTTGGTTGGAACTATAACACTTGGTGAAAATTTCATTACTATGGAGAATTTGGACACATTGGAATGAATTGTGAAAAATATCACACGAGGAAAAGAGATACTACCAGAAGATGTTTTATTTGTACAAAACTTGGTCATCTTGCCAAGAACTGTATGAATACTAGAAAAATTAAAGATGAAAAGAAGGAAAAAATTGAGAACATCAAAATATAGATGAGATAGCAATGGGTTCCAAAATCTACTGAGAATGCAAGTTCTAGCAATGATGATCAAGTCACTCAAGAATTAGGTGACTCCAACATTTCCACTTGATTTCTCAAAGGAGAATTAGAACTAGAATACTGAAGAAGATATCCAACATAAGTTCCAGTTAGCAAGACAAAAGATCCATATCAACATTCAAGATGTAAAGGGATCACTGAGTAAAAGATACCAGTCTTTACTGAGTATGGTTGGGTTGAAGACCTTACCGAGCAAGGTTAGGTTATAGACTCTACCGAGCAAGGTTAGGAGTAACTATGTTCTATGTGGATACCGAGTCATGAAAGACTTTGTCAAGCATTCAATGCAAGTGAAGTGGATGATAGTCTGTCATCTGAGCAAACAATTATATTGGGCATTTATGGAAAAATTTGATAAAAATGGTGAAATCAAAGTCATTTCAAAATGATCTGTGCAAAATGATTCAAGCAATTTGAGAAAATTATTACCGAAGATTTTCATATTCTCTCAAACCTTATCAAGTGAAGATGGTATCCACTAGAAACAAAATAAAGAGAGATTCAGACATGTTGGTTTGAGATGTGGAATGGAAGACACTAGATGTCAAGTTGACTCTTGCAATTGTAGAAACCCTAGATCCAAGTGGAACTCAGTCACAAATTCCACCAAAGGTATTGTTTATCAATGATATTCATTCACATTTCAAATTTTCTATTCAAGACATTGGAACATTGGAGATGGATGAATCATTGAAGGAGTTATGTGTTGATGGAGCGTTGAAACCTGAGCATCAACATCTTGAAACAAAAGGTTTAACTCACATTCCACATATGCCATGAGATTTCCAAGTAAAATGGATAAGATTTATCCTTAGTCATGTGCACTAGTTAGCTATGGTTGGAACAACCAGTTTTGATAACCAAGAAGATGATCCACAAGATCACTGGTCTTCCAATGTTGGCAAAAGAAAAAACAACAAAAACCCTAGGTCGGGTTGAACTAGATAAGAAAACCCTTTCCAAGTGGGATGGAAAGGGAATGAAGATAAGCTATGCCACTAAGATATAGCTCGAGTAGGTTGAACAATGTATCTTGTGAAGCAGGTGATTTGGCATACAAGGTGGTCAAGAGTAACCTATCACTTGACCTTGCTGAGTTACTAGTAACTTAGTTCAACAAGAATATGGAGAGCATCAGAACTTCCAAGAACAATCCATGTAAGTTCGGTTTACTCTTGACTTGTTTATTTTTCTATGTTCAAAAGTTCTTCCCATCAAAAGGTATAGTAGTTTGGAGGAAAGATGTACCCGTTCTCTATCAAATAAATGAGTATATTGTTGAAATGGGAGAGAACTATGGAAGTATTATGGATACATACTTTGATACATTTAAAGAGAAGATGAATAACATATTCAAGATTCTAGGGAAGTTAGTTGATGATTATAAAGATGATGTTTGTTTCATGGTTGATAGTGACAAAGTGTACATTCAAGAAGTTAGGCCAAGAATAGTATGGGTAAAACCTCTTGGATATGAGGTAAACATTGATGAAACCAAAGACATAATTGAGGCATTGATAAATGAACCTATTGACCCTAAAGTTTCTTACTTTGGCACCTATGATGAGGCAAAGGCTAGAATAGAACTGGAAATCAAACTTCCTTAGGCAGTCAACAAGGGCAAGAAGAGAATTTCTAAACTGAAAACTAGTTCCACTCTTCTATTGACTGAAGGCAATGGAGAGGATAATGAAGAAGAAGATGAAGAAAAGTAAAAGGAAGAAGAGCCACTGAAGAAGAAAGGTAAGGTAATTATTACCAAGCCTACCAAGACATCTACTGATGTGTTCACTAGAAGATCATCTAGGAAGAAAACAGATAAAGAAGGAGGAGATATAATCTTCAAGAGGTCTCCACCTACCTTTGAGGAAAGGATGAAAAAATTAGAGTTAGGATTTGGAATAACAAACTTCAAGGCACTAAAATATGAGATTAGGACTGTAGAGGAGCAAAAGAAAATAGAAGAAGTGTTAATAAATAAAATGGGTAAGTGGAAATATTCCCCAAACTAGCTTGCTTAGTAGATTCCTAATGCTTTTATGGAGAAAATCAAGCCAAGATGGGAGAATTCCATGAAAACTACAAAAGATATATATGAGCAGAACCTGACGAAACTCATGCTAAATTTAGATGATAAGGAGGTAAAGGAATCTTTGACAAAAAATGAAGAAAAGCTTACATTGAGATTCAACACTTGTCTTGTTTTATTGAAAGAAATTGAGCATGTTGTGAAGAATGCTACAAACACATGGAAGAATGCTTATCTTCTTCACAAGCTGAGTGATTTTGTAGTTAGTGTAAGTGACAAGGATGAGGATGATGATGATCAAGAAGAAGATGAAGAAATTGATAATGAAGAAGTCACTCATTTTGATAATGTAGATTATGAAGAAGAAAAGGGGCAGAAAGCTACTGAGGAAGACTTACCAAATGTACAAGATACTGAGGAGACCAACCCAGTAAAGATTTTTGCAGCAGTCATAGCCTCACTTCCTAATTTTCCAAGAAAAATACTGAAAACATCAAACCTAGAGAAGCTTTAGCAAGATTGAATGTGACTAACACTGAAAGCACATGCACTCAATCAATCTTTTCACCTCTCCAACTTAGTACTTCATTGATAGAAGTGGCAAGCACTTCATCTATCGAGAAACATGCACTTCCCTCTAAATCAATTTTGGCTAGATCAGGTATTTCTACTATTGGTATTTCAATAAGTGTAGTATCTACCTTTTTAGTGAGTTCTACCATTTCTAAAATTGTTTCCATTCCTACCATGCAAGTAATAAGTGCAAGGATAGTTTAGACCAAGGCTCAACCGAACAAATTTTTTTTGGGAAAAGGCAAAGAGAAGGAAGAAGATATAGATCTTGATGAAGAGATTGCCATTCCTAATTGGGACATCTCTAATCTTAATCCTAAGTAGATGGATGTTTTTGGGTAAATTATTCAAAATAAAGCTAAGAAGCAAAGGCTTAGAGAGGAAAGGAACAAGGAATTCAAAATAATAGAAGATGCAAAGAATATCCTTGTAAAGGCTCTAAGCATAGAGGTTGATATTTCTCAACCAAATTTGAATCAATTAGCAGAGGCAGTCCAAAAATACAATGAAGGTTTGGATGGATATGAAAAATTGTTGCAGAGAGCTGAGAAGAAGTTTGAGAATAAAGTTTTGGAAGTTATTGCTAAAAAAATTGCTATTCATCAAGTAGAGTTATCTACTATTCTAGGCTCACTAGAGACCTCCTAAAACAATGTATCTTCTCTATTCGATAAACTTTATGATACATCAAATTTCACAAAAGAAATAAGAGATAAATTGTCAAAATTGATGAGGATCTAAAGGCAAGTGCACAACAACTGTAACTTGACCCAAGTTCAAGATTTTCCCACTTCAACAAGATTAGATTTCTAACTGATAAGCATGCAGAATTGCTGAGAGAAGAGGCAAGAATAAGAGCTTCATTGATAGACATTCAGAACATGATTCTCCCAAAATGGATGCATTACAAAAACAAATTGTACATGCAAAAACAACCATCCATGACAATAACTTCTCCATTATAGACCATATGATAGAACTGGCAACAAAAGTACAGATTACATTTCACACATGCAAGGTCTTGCAAGAGAATTGGGACAAGACTTTGGCACTTATCCTGAATGTATATTCAAATTTCTTGTCACATTTTGGCATTACTGTATAGAATATATTGCATAAATATTTGGCATTAATGTCAAAAAGGGGGAGAAGATGTAAGGAGAAAAGGGGAGAAGATTGTAGAGAAAATCTATATTCTATAAAGAAGGAGAATATATATATATATATATATATATATATATATATATATATATATATATATATATATATATATATATATATATATATATATATATATATATATATATATATATATATATATATATATATATATATATATATATATATATCAGATGTATAGTATATTGTATATTATGTATGGGGGAGCATTACCATATTATTCATGTACAGAAATACATCTCTTATAAAATTAGTTTTGAAAAATCTCAAAAATAGTATACTCTACCAAGTTGGAGACATAAGGTGATAGATATAAGATATTCTTGAACATTTTGAATTCAGTTTTGACTGATAAGTATTTTTGTCACTAATGCTAAAGGGGGAGATTGTTGACATTACAATCACATTTTTTATTAATGACATACACTTATTCAGATTATAAGTATCTACTGAGCATATTATACAATTAACAGTGTTAACCAAGCATTTTAGTTGCTATCGAGTTTTATAGTTTCTATTGAGTCCTTTGGACATATTTTGGTATGCGCTAAGCAGTTACTACTATGGTAATGATCAATAGTGTGAACCGAGCATCTCAGTGTACATTGAGTTTACCAGTGCAAACTGAGTTGTGCAATGCTTACTGAGTTTTTAGTTGATGTGATGGGTTTCTAGTATTAATCGAGCTACTCAATACTAACCAAGTGACTTAATTTATATTGACCTCATAGTGATATCATTGACCAAGCTATGCAGTCTGAATTGAGTGATTCAGTTTATATGCTGAGTTTCACAGTATTCACCGAGTCACCAGTATAGACCAAGTTTAGGAATACTTGGAAGTGATCAGTATGGACCAAGCTTCTATGTCTACTAAGTGCATGATGAAGTTGAGCTTTGACAATAGATGTCGAGTATCAGAACCTCACCGAGCCATTCTTCTGAACCTAAGTTTCTACACTTTGGTCGACTTTGTGATTTTGTGTAAACTTTTAATGTGGTTGACTTTGTAATTTGTAAATGTATTGGTATATATGTAATGTATTGTGTCACATCCAATGTATGGAATAAAAGTAATGAAATAAGTAGAGAAGAGAGAAGAGAGGATTACAAAGGCTACAATAGTATAAGGAGCAACAAAGATTTATCCATCACAACAAGGTGATTAATACATTCAAAGGAATCTCATTCAACAAACCAAGTTGTAGATCAAAGATCAGCTACTAGTTCATCTTGATAGGTGGATCAGTCAAATCCTTTAACATGGTAGACTTAACATTATTTTGTAAATATCTTTATTGAGTGCATAATTCATTATATTTTTGTAAATATTTTTGCAAGGTGGACCTAACAGTCCTTATTGCTCCTAATAGGGCAGCTAATCAGAAGTGATCATTGTAAGCCTTAACAGGCCAAATTTATATTGTAGTACTAAAACTTGTGGGCATCATCCCCACCCCAATTTTACTTTCTATTTGGAAGGTTTTTGGGTCACCAAATTGTGTGTCAGAAGTGTTATGAATTCTTTAATATTTTTAGTTTCTCATGCATGCAATTAGATCAAAATACTCATGAAGGATTAATTTCTAATTAAGGATTAAGTTTTATAAGTTACTGATTCACCCCTCCCTTCTTAGTAACATAGCCTATCATAAGATTTCCAACACTTGCAAGATTTTTTCTATAAGAACACGAGAAAGTACTTGGGATTTATCAAGTGTTTCCTGTAGACACCTAAATTTGATTACACTGCTTTGGTAATCTAATTTAGCCATCTCTAAAGGCATCATTAATTAAATTCTTATTTAATTAATCCTTTGCCATCCCTAGTTGATTAATTTAATTAATCATCTATAGTCCTAATTGATAAATCAAATAATCTATTATTTATCAATTAAATCCTATTCTTCTATCTAATTCCAAAAATCCCCATTTATTAAATAAATCTATTTGATAAATGAAATCCTCAAATTCAAAAACCCCTAACCTATCTCCAATCCTCCATTTAGCCTAATCCACCCCATCCACCCATACTAACCAAGCTTAGCCACTAACTCACCCACCCTCATTAATGCCATCCACTTGCACATCTCTAACATCCCTAATCTAATCCTAAATCCAAGCCTAATCCACCCCCTAATGTTGTCACATTCCTTAAACAAGTTTAAGACTTTCCTAATCCAAACCAAAGTCTTCCCTCAAAAAACCCAACCACTAAGTCATGAGTTCTCTTACAAAATATAAAATACTCTTACAAGCCCACTCATGACTCTTACACCCATCTTCCACACTCTTCCCTCTTCCACACTCATTCCTCTTACATCCCTCTTACATTCTCAACCCTACTCATCATGCCTTTAACCAACCCTTTACCCTACCCTCTCACACTCATCCTCCTTGTGACAAGTGTCACCTTCCCATTGGTGCTAAGCAAGCACAATCCATGTGCTCTCCTTTGAGTGCATCCTAGCCCTCCTTAAGCTTTCATCCATCCTTGCATCTAAGCCCTCCATCCCTCTACCCCTTAGCCTATAAATTGAATCCCATCCCAAGCCATTTCATCAACAATCTTTGAGCTAAAGTTACCATGCCCTTTTGAGAGCCAAAAGCCATACCCATACCCTTATAATGCCAAATTGAGATCTCACAAAGCTACCAATTTGCCATTACCCATCTCCATTGAAGCAGCTTTTGAGCATCTTGAGCATACATCCACAGCAAAAGGACACATCTACAGAATCAAGAAAGCATGGAGTGTTTTCTCTTGTGAGGTTTGCACTTCTTGTTTGCTTTCTTTGTCTAAGCATATATGTGAATTTAGTTTTTGGTTTGTGAATGTTTACTTTATTTGTTAATGTTCTTTGCATACTAATTCTTGTTCTACATTTTGGCACGCCCGGTGGGACCCCACTATGGGTCATTTAATCATCTATTTTCATCTATATGTCATTTTTTTAACCATCTAATGTTTTTTATTGTTTGAGTGTGTTGTGAGGGTATTTTGCTTGTTTTTGCAGGTTAAAGAACGCACTTAGGAAGAAGAAATACCATCTAAAAAAAAATTTGCGTTTTTCAACTTTTTTCGCGTAGTTTTGGCATCTGCAACCTGTTCTGTCTGCAAAAATCCGCGTCTGCAAAAATTTGCATCTGTGCAAATCGATGTCTCCACCACCGCCAATCCAAATTGTCGTCTGTGAAAATCTGCATCTGCGCAAATCGACGTCTCTGCTTGTCACCTGTTTTCTGTGCCGCAAATCTATTTTGTCGTCTCTGAATACTAGAGTCTCTATATTTTCGCGTCTTCGTATTTTGGCGTCTCTGCTTGATAGAATGTCGTCTCTGCCTGCTTATGTTGTATTTTTGTTTTAAAATCTTTATTTCCGCGTAGAAAAAATAGCAAAAAAAGTTAAAAAAAAATTTCCCATAGTTAAGCTCTCATTTTTGAAGATTTTGGCTAACTAACTAAATTGCTTTTTTTTTGTCTCATTGCAGGTTGGAGCACATATGGAACCACTAACCATGTTTCTTGCAAGTTTTCAGGTTGCTAAAAAATGAACTTGAATGTTTAACCATTTGTCTTTGAATGCATGTTGCTAAAAAAATGAACTTGAATGGTTAAACACATTTTCCATTGAATGAATGTTGCTCAAAACACACTCTTGAATGTCATGGATTAAAATCAACTTTCCTTGGAATGCATGCTTAAGAAAACAAATCCAATCTTGAATGCCAAGGATCAATTAACCATTGCAATATCAAACACTTCATTTGGAGCTTCTAAAATTGAACAAAACAAATCTCTTTTCCACATGCAATCTAGGTAAAGTTTGATTTTTGAACATTTAAGAAACTTTGTTAAGTTAAAATACAAATTTAAAAAAATCAATTTGAGTAGTTCCTTGGACTCACCTCTTTTCTAATCACCCATCAAATATTAACCATTGGTTGCAATCTCAGCGCCATTTATGGGGATGGGTCTACTTGAAAAAGGTGTTAAATGTTCCACAATCTAACTCACTCACTTGGTCTTTGAATGTTTGCTTTAACTTTATCAAAATTCTTAAATGGCCAAAATTCTAGATTAAATCAATCACACTTCAAGTTTGGGCACTAAAATTGAACAACAACTGACGTGGAGAGCCTCCAGGTGCGCACTTGAAATCGAATCTCACACACTTTTGTTTTGGGCTTAAAGCAAACTCACACTCAATCTTGAATGCCTTAAAGAAAATTAATCGATACTTGACGTGGAGGGCCTCCGGGCGCGCGAGTTTTCTTTTTTTGACCCTAACTCTTCTTATTGTTTGCATTCTTCGATCGATTTACTTTTGTTGGCGCTTCAAGTTGGAATTGAACATTGTCTCTTAAACATGAGTGCTTGCAAAGTCTAGATTAGCACACATAAGAGTCAGTTGGTAAAAGAACAAGCGTGTTTTTTAGCCCAAGGTCATCCAAGTCTTCTCTCCCCTTGTCATCTTTAGAGGCCATCTTGGGTGCATAAGATTAGGATCCAAAACCTTGTTTCTTTTTAGGAGGCTTGCTTGGGGATTTCATCACCCCTTGGACGACCTCAACTCCAGCGTTCCGGCGAAGTATAAGAATTGGGAGGTGAATCGAAAGACACCTCTCTTGGGATCGAGATTTTGTCATTTGGGCTAAGCCTCAAGGAACTTTATACCCTTGAGAAGTGAAAGAGGAGAAGTGGGTTACCACTCCTCTCGACTGTGTGACATCCTTTTGGTCTCATCTACGAATTTGGGCCTCACGTACCTTGCGTATATCGAGGACTCCCTAGCTAAACCAATTGTCAGCCTTACAGAAAACCATCTAGGATGTTAATGTGTTTGGAGTGACTGATCGAAACATTTGTAGAACATACACACTCCTTGGCGCAAGTATCACATTATGAGAACCACAAACTTCTATCTGGGTGTTCCTATCTATTGCTTGTTTTTATTTTACTTGTTGAATGAATGTTTGCCAAACTTGGTCAATCCTAGCTTAGGGCACACTTAGCGTAGTCACTGCCTATTTTGGAAGTTGAACAAGTTGAAGCAAAAAAATTGAGATTTTTCCCAAAGCCAAGCAAATTCAAGAATTTATGTCGGAACAACCCAAACCCAAACAGAAGTTTCACAAGGTCAAACTCAAGCCATCTCTAGCATACCAAGAACTTTCAGCCAAGAGAAAAAAAATAACACCAAGCCCACGAATTGCCAAACTCCATAAAGCAGAGGAAAAAGCTACCGACGAAGCACTTCAAGAGGCCTGGTTAGAGCGTACCATGAAATTTAGCCAGCATCCAGGAGTTAATCCTACTTATGCCTTACCAACTAGGCATGATTTCTATGATTAGACACCCTTGTTTCTCCACATTTTCTTGGATAAGCTTCACTTTAGAGTAATCTTTGTAGAAAAGCCAGCCATCTTAGGTTATCCCCTTAAGCATTATTAGCTCATCCATCTCATTTAGAATCATACCATCTAGCCAGTAATTGAAAATCTGCACATCTAAGCTTTCAAAATTGTTGTCACCTTGCTAAAAGTTTGCCATTCCTAAAATCTTCCAAATCCACCAATCTCACCAAGGTTATCCCTTTGATAGAGCTTTGTCTAGGGTAATATAGCTTTGTCACTTGTTATCCCTCATCACCTTGAGCTAAAGGTTGGGATTTGCAAGTGGTCAATCTCGTGTTCTTCCTCAAGGATCATCAGTCTATCCTTAAGTTGACACAATCACCACCAAGCTTGCACATAGGAAAGCAGACCTTTTGTGCTTTGACAACATATCTTTGAAGTTAGAATCCCCAACCCAATCCTCCTTAGGTTTTTTCATATAGCTTTGCCTCAACCTAGGAAATCATTTGCATAGAAAATCCTTCCCCCTTTTGCATCCATCAGCATTATTGCATCTTGTCCCTAGGAGCATTTTTCATGCCACCCATCACTCGCTTAGCCAAGAAGAAAGAAAAAATGGAGCCCTATCATTTGGATCGAACAACCTCACCCCCCTTGAGCACTCAGCCATCCTTCAGCCCAGAGCAAGCTATGCCATCACATACTGACATTGAAGCTTTCATGAACCAACTAGGAAATGCAGTATTGGTAAACGCCATTATAGACAAAAACAAAGAGACAATCATGGCTAATTTTCGAAGGGACAATGTAGGAACCTTTGACTTTGGAAGACCCCCTCCATTATCAGATACATCTCACCCATTGTTTGGGCAGCTGCCACCACCCATAGGCTCGTATGATCCAAATTATCCTCAATATATTCCAAAAGAAGAGCCTCCAGCCAATCCATATGACCCAACAGACCCAAACATACCATCATCCACCCAAGTTGAAATCTCCATGCCGCAAGCCAACCCAGCCACCACCACTCCATCCTTGGTTCATACCTCTCTGCTCCAAACCCCCTTTACCCAAAATAGCTCACCATTCACCCCCTTCACTATTGCTGCTACTGCTCCCCAACCCAGCCTTCCAAATCCACCCATCTCCCAAATCAGTGCTAGCATCTTTGGCCAACCTCAAAAATATACAACAGGGATGTCACCCATGGGTCCAAGTAATCGACCTTTCATCACCCCCAGCTTGTTCACTGCAGCCCAGAACACAATCCCATCATTTTCATTAGGTCTTGGGAGCTCAATACCATTAGCCACAAATCTACAAGCTACTACCCTCACTCCACAAAGCTATCAAATCCCACAAGCTACTACCAATTTTCTACCAAGCTCCCAAGTGACCCCAGCTCCCACCACCACTCTACCAAGCTTCCAAATCCAGCCACAAAGCTATCAAACCCCACCAGTTCCATTCCCAAGCTTTCAATTCCCACCACCTCCACCACCAACTAATCCATTACCTCCAATTACCAACTACTTTTCAATGCCACTTCTAGGAGGTAATCCACCACCCCAACCAACCACCAATTATTTGCAGATACCATCCACAATGGGGGCACAACCCACATATATTGGTTAAACCCCACAAGCCCTCCGATCCTTTCCCCAAGCCTCACAACCATCTTATACCTTACCTCCACAAAGCAATCCATTTATCCCACAGCCAACTTATGTTCCTCAATCCCAACCTCAAATCCCATATCAACAGCAAGCCTCGCAGCACATGCAGCAATATGCGCCACCTCCCCCTCAACAACCAGTCATCCACCATGCAGCTGCCCAAACAATGTACAATCCCTATCAGAAAATCCCTCACAACCATCCATATTCAGTAGCCCCATCCATCACATACCTACCTCAAAGCACTCCTACGTTGGGGGCACCCCAACCATCACCTATCAATTCAGAGTGGGAACAAATGAAGATAGCTCTAAAAGCCATCCAAGAAGGGAATGATCCAAAGACATTCAAGTTTGAGAATGTGTGTCCTTACCCATTTGACAGAGCCATTACCATGACACCATTTCCCGAACACTTTGAGGTACCTAAATTTGACAAATTCAGAGGAAAAGGAGACCCTATCACACATATCAAAGAATTTTACATGCATTGCCAGGACGTGGCATACAATGATGTCTTCCTGTTGTGCCTTTTTCCCAAAAGCTTGGCTGGACTAGCTCTTGAATGGTTTTATAGAATCCCCTATGGCACAATTAAAAACTTTGCTGAATTATCTGAGGCATTTGTAGCCCAATATGCCCATCTTGTTGAAACAAAGCTATCAATAGTTGATCTTGTCCACACCAAGCAAAAAGGTGGAGAAAGCCTTGCCAAATACCTGCAAAGATGGCAAACCCTTACCACCCGCATATCCTGCACCTTGCCAGAACGCCATGTGGTGAAAATGTTTATTGATAATGCACATCCCAGCTTGGCTCACCACATGACCATGAATTGTTTGCAGACCTATAAGGATATCAAAGAGAAAGGAATGATTCTTGAGCAAGGACTCATCAAAGATGGTGTGGTCAAGATTTACAAAGAGGCCAACCAAAATCAATCACATTCCAATGACAGGTCTAGGTATTGGAACAAAAATAAGCATGTTGCAACAGATGGGGTTACTGACACCAGACATGTGAATATTGTTGGTCCTTCTCAAAACCAGTCTGACCCACCATATCAAACAAATAACCAACAAGCTATCAATTACCAACAATGAAATAACCAAAGCTATCAAAACCACAATACAAGACCCAAATTTCAAGGGTCTAACAATCAAGCTAATGCCATCAATGTAGCTGCAGGGCAAAAGCCCAGATTCCAACCTCATCAAATTTCTAAGAAAAACCTCTTGGTGAGCCATTGGATGTTATTTTTGAGAAATTGGCTAAGGAAAACCTCATCAAATTTCCTCCTACGCAGCAAATTGATCTAAGCCAATCCAAAGCTGCATGGTACAAGGACAATGAGTATTGCAAGTTCCATAGGGTAAATGGTCACACCACCCTCAGATGCATGAAACTGAAAGACTATGTGCAGGACCTCATTGATCAGAAGGAAATCACTGTTGGTGCCCAAACCTCTCCCAATGCAGGCTTACAGATTTATCAAAATGCTTTTCCTCCACACAACAACCAAAATCCTAGAAAAGCACCTATCCAAAACAACACCAACAATCGCCAGCCAAACCAACAGCATGGGAAGAACAATGACCACACTTCATCCTATATAGACTATGGTAGCCTTATAGGTTGTATATCTGAGAAAGAGCCTTCTGTCAATGTTATCAATATCTGAGGACCAGACAATGAGTGTGTGGTCACCACTCAAAGAGCGCAATTTAACATCGCAGACCCACCAGTTTCATCAGCACCATCAGCTCCATCAAAAAGCCAGTACAATATCTTGGAACACCTTGGGAACATGCCATCCCAAATCTCCATTTTAGACCTTCTCCGCACTAGTCCTGTGTACAAAGACATCCTTGACAATGCTCTCATAGAATCCCGTGTCCCTTCTGACATCAATACTACTAATTTTCATAATCTTGTTGGACACCTTTCATCCTCATGTGCCCTATCTTTCAAACCCACCGACATACCCGCAGTTGAGCCAGATCACACCCTTCCGCTTCGCATAGCCATCATGGTATCCAATTTCACCGTGAAAAGAGTAATGATAGATAATGGATCAGCCTTGAACATTTGCACCCTAAAATTCATAAAACAAGCTGGGTATACTGAGGCAGATATGATCAGTGAAGTTATCACCATCAAAGCTTATGACAACTTGGAAAGAACCATAGAAGGGACTATTTTGCTACCAATCAAGGTTGGGCCAGTCATCCAAGAGACAGTTTTCCATGTTGTTGATCTAAACCTGCCATTTAACATCCTCCTCGGTCACCCATGGATTCATGCTATGAAGGCCGTTCCATCCACCTACCATTAGTGCATCAAATTTCTGCATCAGGGCACTGAGGTAACCATCCATGCCGATCCAGAACCCTTTGCTTACTGCAATGTGGTTGAAGCTTCATATACAAACCATTGCCCTGGAATAGACATCGACACATCCATTGCCAGCTCATCCCACACTTGTAATGACATAGAAACTATCCTCGCCTCCACCCTATCTACCATAAAGATCAACAACAAAGGTTGTGGAGAATATAGTCTGTCAGATGCATTTGCTGTCGAAGCAATCCCACTTGATCCACATACCCATGGATGAATGACATATCACAAATCTAGGGAGATTCCACCTCCTTGATACAAATAGTTTGGCCCAACCACCTTTGTGTCCTCAAAAACCCCTCTTCATGAAGAGCTCACTCCAGATATCAACAATTGGTTACATAAGGATGCACCTCCAAAAAATCAAGCACGCCTTGATCACTTCAGCCAAAAGTATCCCCAGCAACATAAGCTCATCACTAAAAAATGGAACTATCAAGGAGGTGGACTAGGACCAGAAGAAAGGGGCATACAATGTCCCATCGAAGCACATAATTGGGAAACAAAGTCAGGACTTGGCTTTGGCATACCCACAACTAGGGGCACCAACGAGAATGGTCATGTTTTTTCGAACATCCACCGCGACTTTGTCCAAATTGAAGACATTCCTGAGGAAGCTGAAAAGAGAGCCTACGATGATATCCTAGACCAAATCTTCCTAGGAGACTCTGTTCTTCGAGAACTATCCATCCATCTCATTGACCTACCACTTTCTCATCCACAACTCATAGATTGGGACCAACCAAGTGTCATACATATTGATGAGTTCGCATTAGAGGAAGCGCTTCTAAGATTCATGGGAGCCGAAACTCCTCATAAGAAGACAAAGCCAGATTTTGCCTACATCTACAAGCTAGATCCCAAGGGGTATTTTGGAGAAAATCCCCAACCTAGTTTCGATACACCCAAAACTGGAACTAAGGTAAATCTGGGACTAGCTAAGGCAGCGAAGAGAACCCCTCAGCAAGAAAATCCAACGCCATAAGCAGAACATGAGGATTTAGTATTGCCTCCTCAAGATAATCGACCAGAGGTGTCTTCTATTCTAATAGAGGATACTAGAGAAGTCAACATTGGTTCTTCAGAGATCCCTAGAATTGTTCACATTGCTGCATCCCTATCACAAGACCAAGCTGACCTCCTCTTTGAGGTTTTACGAGAGAACATTGGCCGATTTGCATGGTCATATCAGGACATGCCAGGACTTGATCCAAAGCTTGTAGTTCATCATCTTGCAGTCGATCCAAAGATCAAGCCCGTAAGACAAAAGCTTAGAAAAATGCACCCCAAGGTGGCCTTACTAGTCAAAGCTGAACTAGAAAGAATGTTAGCTGCTAAGGTTATCCGACCTATCGACTACTCAGAATGGATCTCCAACATGGTCCCTGTCTCTAAGCCTTCTGGTGACATCAGAATCCACACTGATTTTAGAGATCTTAACAAAGCTTGTCCAAAGGATGATTTTCCCTTGCCCAACATAGATATGATTGTAGATCTTATAGCTGGACATGAAATTCTGTCCCTTATGGATGGATTTTTCGAGTATAATCAGATCAAGATTGCAGAAGAGGACCAGCATAAGATAGCATTCACTACCCCTTGGGGAACCTTTTGCTACACCATGATGCCTTTTGGCCTAAAGAATGCTGGGGCTACCTATCAAAGAGCTATGATAGCCATTTTCCATGATCTTATCCATAGCATTTTGGAAGATTATGTGGACGATATCCTAGTCAAATCTCACACCTTTATGGATCATCTTGCTGACCTGGAAAAAGTCTTTGATAGGTTGGCCCAATATCATCTCATGCTAAATCCCAAGAAGTGTGTCTTTGGGGTCACATCTGGCAAGCTTCTAGGCTTCATAGTTTCTAAACGAGGTATAGAGATCGACCCCAAAAAGGTCAAGGCTATCTTAAACATGCCTCCTCCCCAGACACTGCGACAGCTTCGCTCTCTTTAGGGAAAACTTCAATCTGTCCGACGCTTCATCTCCCAGCTTGCAGATAAGTGTACACCATTTTCACACTTGCTAAAGAAGAATGAGAACTTCAAGTGGGATCTTTTATGTCAGCGCAGCTTCGATCAGCTCAAGCAGTATCTCACCAATCCCCCTATCTTGGTTCCACCAGTTCCTGGTCATCCCTTGATCTTGTATATATCAGAAACACCTACTACTCTAGGGGCACTTCTAGCACAACATGATGATTATAGCAGAGAGAGAGCCATCTACTATATCAGTAGAACCCTAGTTGGTTATGAACTCAATTACACTCCTATGGAAAAAGCTTGTTTGGCAGTTGTTTTCTCAACTCAAAAGCTTCGCCACTACATGCTAAGTCATACCATCCAACTAGTCTCCAAGATTGACCCTCTCAAGTATATGCTCTCCAAAACAGCACTTACAGGCCATTTGGCCAAATGGGTTATGCTACTAAGTGAGTTTGACATCCAGTATGTGGACAGAAAGGCAATCAAAGAGCAAGTTATAGCAAATCACCTAGCTGATGCACCTCTAGTAGATGCATATCCTTTGCTCACAGAATTTCCAGATGAGCATATTTGCCTAATTGAAGAACAGCCCCCATGGAAGCTTTATTTTGATGGCTCATACACCTCTCATGGATCAGGGGCAGGAATATTATTAGTTACACCTCAAGGAGATTACATTCCAAAAGCCTTCAAGCTACAATTCCCTAGCACCAACAATATAGTAGAATATGAAGCTCTTGTAGCAGGATTAAAGATAGCTGCAGAATGGAATATCACTAAGTTACAAGTCTTTGGTGATTCCCAACTCATCATCAAACAAGTCTTAAATGAATATCAAACCAAAGATGAAAAGCTATTACCCTACAAAGAGCTAATTGATCAGATGACCCAGCATTTTACAAAGCTTCAGTTTACACAAGTGCCACGAATGCAAAATAAAGCAACAGACGCCATGGCCACTATTGGCTCGCTCTTGGAAATTCCCCAAGATGCTACGCAGTATGAATTTTTAGTTGAGCAGCTCCTCACACCCGCTTATGCGAATGAGGATTCAAACCATGTTTGTATCTTGGTTGGTCCTCAATCCCCTTGGTACCATGAAATTCACGCTTACCTTAACGATGGTATCATATCCCCTCACCTCACACGCACCCAACGCTAGAACCTTATTCGAAAATCATCCTACTATATTATCATAGCCAATACCCTATATCGTCGGGGTTATCATGATACCCTCTCTCGATGTTTAGATGAAAATGAGGCCGCGATGGCATTAAAAGAAATACATTTCGAACTTTGCGGTGCCCACACAAGTGGTATTGTCCTAGCATGAAAAATCCTTAGAGCAGGCTACTATTGGCCTACCATTGAAGAAGACTCTTGTGACTTTGTCAGAAAGTGTCTCCCATGTCAGCAGCATGCAAATCTTGTGCACGCTCCAGCACAGGATCTACAACCTATTGCACCACCTTGGCCTTTTTCTTGTTGGGGCCTTGATCTAGTTGGAACTATCACACCTCTCTCATCTGATGGACATAAATGGATAATAATAGCTATAGACTATTTCACTAAGTGGGTGGAAGTAGTCCCCCTAGTCTCAGCTACAGGAGTTCAAGTCTCCAAGTTCATCTTGTACCACATTGTTTGCCACTTCGGCATCCCATCCACCATCTTCATTGACCACGGAGGTAACTTTGAAAATCTCAACATGGAAGAATTATGCACTTCCCTCCACATCCATCACCACTTTTCTAGCCCATATTTCCCACAAGGTAACGGCCAGGCAGAGGCAACTAATAAAACCCTCCTCAAAATCCTAAAGAAAGTTGTCAATGATTTCGGCCGTGATTGGCACCTTCAAATAAATCCGGCTCTATGGGCCTATCGAACTTCCTTCCATACATCCACAGGCACAACTCCATACTCCCTAGTCTATGGTGCTGAAGCGGTATTACCTATAGAAGTTGAACTTCCCTCACTACACATATCTTTGCGAGGGCAAATCTCAGATGAAGAATACAGAGTAGCTCGACTCACCCAGCTAGATCTCTTAGACGAGAAGAGACAACAAGCCTATAACCATCTCATAGTCTACCAAACTCGTCTCAAAAGGAATTTCAAAAAGAAGGTGCTCCTACGACACTTTCAGCCAGGTGACATGGTCCTCAAAGAAAATATGAAATTCCAAGTAGATCGAGAAAAGAAAGGCAAGTTTGAACCTACATCGCTTGGTCCCTATGTGGTTACTGCCTCCTTTGGCTCTGGAGCCTATCAATTATCTACACCAGAAGGAGAACTCTTGAATGATCCCACTAACATCATTCATCTCAAAAAGTTCTATGCTTGAAGATCCTTGGTATACCCAGCTTTTGAAAAATACAAAAAAAAAAAAATAGTAAAGAGAAATAATCGTCCAATGGTGAAAACTTGGCAATTCAAGCGCCTTGGATAGGTACCTTGGTGAAAACCTGGTAATTCAGGTGCCTTGTGTGCTAAAGACTAATCCATTATCTATCACTATCCTATCCCTCATCCATCCACCCACCATCCCATAAAACACCTGCTTGTTCCCTTGGTGTTCCAATCAAATATCCAAAATCTGATGGAGCTTGTAAATACCTCCTGTACAGCTTGTAAATCTTGTACCAAAGCTTGTATTATGCCTTGTAAATCTTGTACCATACCTTGTATATATCTGAATCTTGTCCAAAGCTTGTACCATATTCCAGCTTGTAAATAATCTTGTATCCTAGCCTGTATCCTATCACATGCACACACAGAATCCCATTTTTCTTAAGCTTTTCACAAACCATCTACCTATCCACCTATCAACTATTATAGACATCCCATCCTTCACAAAAATTTCCATCTCACAAAAAACCAAAACATGAACAAACTTGTACATTTGTAACATATCTTGGTCTGTCAGCTTGTACATCCTCTTTAGCTTAGTATCATTGTATCTATCCGACTTTCGTGTTAGTTTATCCTTGGTCAACATCTTGCACACATCGCACACCTTGGCTAGATATTCCAATGCATCCTTTAGCTAGATCTCCTATCACCAAAGTGTTATCCTTCTTAGTTCAGCTTGCCAGACGCATCACTCATCCAGATCCATCAGCTTAGGTTCTCTCTGATAGATCCTTGCAAGATATAGCTTTCCTCATGTCTGATCTTGGTCCGTTAGTACCTCGTCCTACCCATCTCGTTGGCAAACAGTTCTCTTTTGGATTTTCGCTTTCTTTTGATTTGGGATCTTCCCTTTTGGGTCTTGAAATATCTTTTCCAAGCAATCTCCTTGTTCCCTCCTCAAGGTTGCCACGATCTTCCATATCATGGTATGCTGCGAATGGGGCAATTAGAGCATAAGGTCTTGATCAGGTCTTTTGCTTGTTTTCTTTTTCTGCTTGTGGGTTACCTAGTGTCGTTTCCACACTGCTTCCTCTGGGATTCATGTGTGATACTGGGGCAATCCTTGTGTGTTTGTCTTGAGTCAGTTTGTCAGTCCTCTGGACGGTTGGTAAAAAGACCTTGATGTTCTTGGTAACCCTGGCAATTAACCAATAGTCTTATAGCAAATCTAGTGCTCAACTACATGGTGGTACTTCTCTTTGAAGTATCCCCCCGCTCAAAAAGCTTTAATGGATTCCCTTCATCTCCATTATCCCCCATCCATATCCAACACCTATCCCAGCTTATGCATTAGTATCTCTTTGAATCACTCCTCATGCTTAGCTTTAGGGATCCATAATCCTAGTCTTAGGGATCCACCAATCAAATCAATCCACCAAGCCTCATCTTTTGAGATCCACAATCCTAGTCCTAGGGATCTCCGAAACCCATCTTCTGCCAGTCTGACTCTTTGAAATCCTGTTGTATCAGCTTTATCATTCTATCATCCATCTCCCTACCATGGATTCCTTTTTATAGTGATCCACTCCTCCATCTCCCCCCCCCCCCAATCTTGGAAAGTCTTAAGCTTGCTTTACTATTGTGCCTCTGATTTCCCTTTATCATTCTCCCGTAGTGAGAGTTTGAGCTAATTTAGCCCCTTCTCTTCGCCAACCTACGTCTTAGCTCGTCTCAATTTCTTGTACTTTTCAAGAAGTCATCGAGCCTCATTTCTCTCCCCGCCACCTTCTTGAGGGGGCATCATCTAAGTCTAGTCTCTCCTCTTCTTATCCGAGACTGGGGCAACCTTGTTGCTAAAAACATCTTCCTCATGTCATCTTCATTCGAACTTCTTTAAAATAGTGTTGTCTCAACACTATGTCAAAGAGGGGCAAAATGTAGACACCTAAATTTGATTACACTGCTTTGGTAATCTAATTTAGCCATCTCTAAAGGCATCATTAATTAAATTCTTATTTAATTAATCCTTTTCCATCCCTAGTTGATTAATTTAATTAATCATCTATAGTCCTAATTGATAAATCAAATAATCTATTATTTATCAATTAAATCCTATTCTTCTATCTAATTCCAAAAATCCCCATTTATTAAATAAATCTATTTGATAAATGAAATCCTCAAATTCAAAAACCCCTAACCTATCTCTAATCCTCCATTTAGCCTAATCCACCCCATCCACCCATACTAACCAAGCTTAGCCACTAACTCACCCACCCTCATTAATGCCATCCACTTGCACATCTCTAACATCCCTAATCTAATCCTAAACCCAAGCCTAATCCACCCCCTAATGTTGTCACATTCCTTAAAAAAGTTTAAGACTTTCCTAATCCAAACCAAAGTCTTCCCTCAAAAAACCCAACCACTAAGTCATGAGTGCTCTTACAAAACATAAAAGACTCTTACAAGCCCACTCATGACTCTTACACCCATCTTCCACACTCTTCCCTCTTCCACACTCATTCCTCTTACATCCCTCTTACATACTCAACCCCACTCATCATGCCTTTAACCAACCCTTTACCCTACCCTCTCACACTCATCCTCCTTGTGACAAGTGTCACCTTCCCATTGGTGCTAAACAAGCACAATCCATGTGCTCTCCTTTGAGTGCATCCTAGCCCTCCTTAAGCCTTCATCCATCCTTGCATCTAAGCCCTCCATCCCTCTACCCCTTAGCCTATAAATTGAATCCCATCCCAAGCCATTTCATCAACAATCTTTGAGCTAAAGTTACCATGCCCTTTTGAGAGCCAAAAGCCATACCCATACCCTTATAATGCCAAATTGAGAGCTCACAAAGCTACCAATTTGCCATTACCCATCTCTATTGAAGCATCTTTTGAGCATCTTGAGCATACATCCACAGCAAAAGGACACATCTACAGAATCAAGAAAGCATGGAGTGTTTTCTCTTGTGAGGTTTTCACTTCTTGTTTGCTTTCTTTGTCTAAGCATATATGTGAATTTAGTTTTTGGTTTGTGAATGTTTACTTTATTTGTTAATGTTCTTTGCATACTAATTCTTGTTCTACATTTCCAAGTCATCGATTTTACTTGTTATTTCTTTTACTATCTTATTCAGAGCCCTCTTTTATGAAAGACTTAACGACTTAATATTGGCAAGTGATTTCAATTTATCCACATCCATTGCAAGTGAATGTTCTAAATTTCTATGTGTGATATTTTTCTTGACACTTATAGCTAGTCTTAATTGTTCATCCATATTAATAGGAGCAACTAATCATGACCCCTCTCCAAATTCCATCATTTCATGTTCTAAATTTTTATGTCTTGAATTTTCATGTCCTAAATTTTCATGTACTAAATTTTCATGTCTTGAACCTTGCTCAACATATATTTAATCATCTTCTAATTGTTTGTTGTGTGCTACATGCACATAAATGAATGAGATTACAATACTTTTTAGAAGAAAAACAATCTAGAAAAATATGAATGTATAGGTACATACGTTCTCTCCTTCAATGATAATTTTCTAATGTTCTTTCACAATTTCTTTGTTCTGCATCAATTGATCTATTTCTTGCTGATTTACTTTGTCTTCCTTTCTTTTTTCCCATCTTTGTTCTTCATGAAACTACCAAATTACCTTCAAAATGCTTCACATAACTATCAAACTGCCTTTGAAATGGAAAAAACATATATTTTATATTTGTCTTCTTTCTATTTCTTTCAAAAAAATGAATTTTATAATGATTTTATATGATATACATTCTAGAAAAAAATGGATATACATAAAATATTCTAAAAATTGAAAATAAAACACTTAAGCTGACAGGGCTTCAAATGAAGCCCCTTAAAGGGCTTCATTCAAAGCCTTGTCCAAAGCTTCAATTGAAGGTTGTTAATTTCTTTATTTTACAAATTTTAGAGCTTTTGCCTCAAATTATGTCCTTCTCAGGGCTCAAACAATGGCTAAATAGGTCTTTAAAAAAAAAAACTAAAAATACCACCTTGTTCTACTTTGAATAAGCTTTCCATTGACTATAATTTTATTATAAATTGTATTTATTTTGATGTTTTATTTGTAGTTTTATTAAATATAGGTTGTTTGGCCATCTCGTAAGTCTTTGTTTGAAGTTTCGGGAAAAAAATGTTTAGAAAAAAACATTCTACCAAGGTATGTGTGTTACCTTTCTTAAAAAAAAGTAAAATTTCATTCCAATCTATACAAAACAAATTATAATAGTCAAAATCAACCTATGTCTAATTTATCATTAACATCACTTTGTCATTGACTAGAATCTACAATTTTTAACAAAATTGAACAAAACGAACTAAAATGCCTAGGTATTGATGTTACCATTCTAACCTTGAAATAATTTTATCATTATCATATTTTAAAAAAAATGTTATGTTGATCAAAACAACCATCACTCTTAAAAAATGTTGATTTTTCTTATATACCTTCTCAAAGGAGATAACATACGGGACTTCAATAGCTTTGGATTTTTTTAAAAAATAGTGTTAGAAACTAGACATAAAATTCTAAATTCTTTATGGTTTTTTAGTGATATGCATTTGAAAGTAAAGATTTTTTGAAAAAATCCATTTCAATGTCAAAGTTGGCAAAAAAGTGGGAACCATTATTGTGGTCTGACCTATATATATATATATATATATATATATATATATATATATATATATATATATATGTATGTATGTATGTATGTATGTATGTATGTATGTATGTATGTATGTATGTATGTATGTATGTATGTATGTATGTATGTATGATATATATACCTACATATGATAAATCACTCAGAAAAACATGAAAACATGGGAGATGGCACTATTATGCTAAGACACGAGTTAGGCATGTTTTTCTATCTTTATTTTTATATCTTCTTGACTCAGATCTTAGTCTTTTATTTAAATATTTGATCAATAATTGTGTTGCAATCACCACCTTTTGGACATCGATCTAGTATATTCATTTGTATTTATTTTAAGTTTTTAAATCATAGCAATGTTTCTTGCCACCTCAATCTTGATCTAACTACTACAGGAGGTCTTTCTCATCTTGGTTGATGCTTGCTTTCATATAGTACTCCTAAATCATGTTGTGAGAGCTCTCTCTCTCTCTCTCTCTCTCTCTCTCTCTCTCTCTCTCTCTCTCTCTCTCTCTCTCTCTCTCTCTCTCTCTCTCTCTCTCTCTCTCTCTCTCTCTCTCTCTCTCTCTCAATCTCAATATTTTATCTCTATGCATTTCAATCTGAGCATTTTTCTTACTTCATTGTCCCATAAATGTTTGTATGTCTAAGCTCATCCAATAGGATAGTTGTGATATAATGCAGAGTTGTAGTTAGCAGGAGGATAAGATTGTGATACTCACTAGATTTGTTGAGATCTTGGTGCCAATATTTCCACATTCTTATTGTATACACCAAACTTCTGCTTAAATCAATGTATACTTAAATGTTTAATCATAATCTTTGTGTCTTTGTTCTATTGTGCCGATTGTTATTGTTCGGCTCTAATACTTTTATCTACCTAAAAACATAGAGTTGTATGACATGGATTTACAAGTTTTCTTTGCTAAAATAATATAACATTGCATATCCAATGAACTGGAATAAGGGACACCATACATAAACATTATTGATCTGTCTATGAGATGGTGAGTTTGTTTGATGCAAATAAACCATAAATTATAAGCATATTTTCTTATGATGTCATAGGTAAAAATGAAATGATTGTATGGAAAAGGAGTAAGAATCCATGAAATCTTGCAATGAAAGAAACAATAATATCATCATTAATACTTGATTATATATATAAATTAGATCATGGTAATCTTTTGTATTATTGTTGTTGTCAAGTGGAGCAATGGGTGACTGAGCACATAAGATGCCCAACCCAAATCCTTGGCCAAGGTAGTTAATGGAATAAGCCACCATGATCACCAGAGATCAGAGTGCTAGAAATTTTAAGATAGACTAGCTAATATGTGACCATAATCTAGACAATTGACTAGTCAACATTATAACACTAGGATTCTCAATCGTTGGACAAGGGTGTCTCAAGCTAATTCCCATGGTAGGGAGGGCCTTTCTCATTGGAGATTGTGAATGGATACTATAGGTCCATAGTTGGGAGGTTAAGCTCATGACAATGCTTCTCCTCTCTTCTAGATGCCAAGGCTTGAACAACTTAGTGTCATCAACTTCTCTTGTTATGGTAATCTTAATTAAGTTTCAAATCATTCCTTGTTTAATATACCACTACCTTTAGTTTATATCAGAATGAAATGGTAGTTAAGTAACTGAATATCATGTGAATTTGATAGTTGGAAGGATGAAATTTTCAATTTATATGAAATTGGAATTATAGTTAGTTCATATTTCCTTTTCATTTAAAGTAGTTAAGTAATTGATTCAAATGTATCTCTATTCATTTGGTTAGGAATAATATATGATATCCTTTATTTAAAGTCTTAATTAGATTTGAAAATTTAGCATGTTACATTGACAAGTTGATATTTTGTTGCAACAATAACCTTGGCCATTCTAACATATCCTTCTAACATTCCATGACATGATTTTGAAAATCATAGAGAGGAAAAAGTGGAAATAATAGAGTCAATAGATGGACCCAAATCAAGGTTGACAAATGATGGAGACCTTTATCTATGTCTATAATGGGGTTCTTAGCTAGATTTGTTGGTGTCTTTGTGGGGAGGAGATTCTGACATTAGATTTAATAAAAGGGGGGGGGGAGAAGAGGAATGACAAAAAACTAAGTTAGAGTTTGTAGGGGTAACTTATAGACCTAGCTTTTAATTTTTTTCAGCTTTTGGTATTCTTGTGTTTTGTTGTCAAGAAGGGCATCTTATTAGGGACTGTCCAACTAAAAATAGATCATCCATGTAATGTATTAAAATGGAAGCACCCATAATTTAATAACTTTTAGCTCTTGACCTTTAGTGACCTTATGGACCATGGATGGGTTCATGCTCAACCAACTCTTTCTCTTATTTTGTCATGCTTCTTGCATTTTCATTTGCACAATATTTGAGACCTTAGGGTTATCTCTTTGTGGTTGTACCCTAGAATAGGTCAACCGAAGATGACCTATTCCATAAAAGGGTAACTCAAATTGACCTATTCCTTGAGAACTTTAGGTCCCAAGGAAATTTTAGCCTCGAGGTTGCAAATTTGGAAATTGGGTGACTCAGTCAACTTGCTTTATTTTCACGATTGAAAAATAGTATAAAAGGAATCCTACGAATATTACTTTCATGACACAAGAAATTCATCATTCATTATAGAAATCCACTATAAATCCAAGTAATTTCAAGCACTCAAGAATTCAAGGATTTTTTGTGAGGATTTCCTCTTTAAGATCTAGCAATTTTTTAACATCAAGGAAGGAGATCTACATTGAGGCATTCATCATCTTCTTCATCGATGCATATTTACATCCATGGATCTATGATGTGGTTTTGGTAGATCTATTGCATCTGTGGAGATTCCCTACAATCTTCATTGTAAATTCAAATTAACAAAATACAAGCATTACAAGATCCTTATTGACAAGGTTTTCTACAAACAAGGTCAATATCTTCATTTGTCTTTTATTTCTTTCATGTTTTACATATCAATTTCAAGGTTGATCACTCTATCCAAGGATTGACCAAGAAAAACCTTGAGTTCCTACGGATTAAGCTTATGAAAAAGATTGCAGATTTGGCTTTTCTCAAAAGATGTCGGGACTTCCAGTTGATCCCCTCCTTCGTTAGGATTAAACACCACCTGTGGGGCATGTACACCAAGAAAATTTTCTTGCGTGCAAGTCTCTCCCTTCTCAGAGGTGTCATTCAGTCAGTGAGAAGATCTATTAATCATCTCAACACCATATTGCTCCCCCTGCATCTTGAGCTCGCCTGCTCCTTGCGACCAGATCTTTGGTATCGACTTGACACCTCATCACATGCCAAAGCATTGGGGTGACAAAAAGAATGTATCCTTAGGAAAAAAAAAAAGTTTGAAATGCTAGCACACAAGGCACATCGCTTCCAAGGGATTTCCAACTCAAGGCAGATTCTTTCACCCTTCTATCATTCCTGGACACAGCCTCTCGCACGCATTGAGTCTGTTTCGAACCAGAAGGCAAGTATTCTTAGCAGGGCCTCCACCTCACAGGACATACAGCATCAGGCGCTCATTATAGAGGGCATGACTTATGTGCCAGATTCTCCTAGCTGGCAGCATGCCTATCCATCACCTCAAGTGCTCATGAACCTGCCTTCCTCCTCTCCTCCCTCCAGGCCCAAGGCAGTGCTAAGGCTTAGCTCTTCACCGTGAACTGACCATCGAGGCCCCCCTCCACAGATAGGAGTTCTACAATGGTCCAATTCCTTGAATGGCTCTTCTTTTGCTAGTTTAGGTACGTCTCCTTATGCTTGTGGGCCTTCTTTGCCTCCTTTTGATGGTGTGTTTGTCACATCTTGCATTAATAGTAGCTTGGCTGTCTCCTAGTTTGATAGTGAACCTTGAGCCCCTCCTAGCTTTGCGTCACCCAATGGTGTGACCCTTAAGCCATGTAAACCCACCACCCTTGACTTGTCGACAGCTATAGTTGCTTCTAGCCACCATAGTAAATGTCTACCTACCCTCTCTAACCCCATTCCTTCACCCACCTGGGGCCCCTCCCGCACTCACCTGTTGAGTGAAATTGTTGGGAAGGAGTTGGCTTCTCCTCCTTTGTCCCCATCCCCGACCACGGTCTCTTCAGTTTGTGTCCCTCCCAACCCACCCTCCTGCTCTTCTAATTTGGTGCACAATTGGGACAGCAAACTCATCATCAACTTATAGAGTGTCACCCTTGACTCCCATTCTTTTAACCTCTTGAAGTAGGGTCTTAATTTTTTGGTGGCACCTCATACCATTCCGCATGTTGAATTTCTTGTGGAGATTGAGAATTCTATCCATGCTCTCCCCAATGGTGCCGTCGAAGAAATTAGACAGGATTGCACTGTTGCCTTAAGGCGTGCCAAGCCTCCTAGGTGCAACATCTCCAAAGCGGAGTTCATTTCTTTCAAGAGTTTGTTGTGGCACAATGACTTAGTCATCACCAAAGATGACAAAGGTAATGCTATTGTCATCATGAACAGACAAGATTATGTTGCTAAGATGCTTAACCTTTTGGATGACTCTCATAGCTACAATACCTTGGCTCGTAATCCTTGTGCCAAAATCTTGAAAAAAGTCAAAGCTAGTGTCTTGGTATCATCCTTTGATGCTAACATCAAAAAGAGGTTAATCCCTTCTAGAGAAGTCACCCCCCGCATCTATGGTGTCCCAATAATTCACAAGGAGGGTATCCCCCTGAGACCGATTGTTGACACCATAGGCTCCCCCACATACCCTCTTGCTGCCCATCTTGCCAAATTAATCTCTCCCTTGGCCGAAAAATCTGATTCCTTTGTCAAATAATTGACACACTTTATCAAATTCATCAAGGATGCTCATCTCGATAGTAATGATGTCTTGGTGAGTTTCGATGTCGTCTCTCTCTTCACTAAGGTCCCAATTCTTGATTTAGTTGAAATCGTGAAGTGTAAGACCAACATAGAGATTGCAAGTTTAATTGAGTTGTTCCTTCGATCCACTTTATTCTCCTTCCAAGGGGTCATATATGAGCAAGTTGATGGTGTGGCCATGGGTTCCCCTCTCTCCCCGGTCATTGCCAACCTTTATATGGAACATTTTGAAGAATTGGCCCTCTGATCGTTCCCTCTTCAACCTAAGTGGTGGAAGCGTTTTGTTGATAATACTAATGTATGTTGGCCTTAGGGTCTTGACAGATTAGAGGAGTTCCAACAACACATCAATAACTTAGCGCAGCATCTCCTTCACCAAGGAGCTTGAGTCTGATAATAAATTACCTTTCCTTGATGTTCTCCTCATCAAAAAACCTAATGGCTCTCTAGGTTGTCGTGTGTTTAGAAAGACGACTCACACAGACTTGTACATTCACTCCTCCTCCCACCACCATCCTAGCCAAAAATTGGGCATTCTCAAGACCCTTTCTCTGAGAGCCTTTAGAATTTGTGATAGTGATTACTTAAGCCTTGAGCTCGACCACCTTCACAAAGTCTTTGAGCTCAATGGATATCCCCCTAAACAAATATCCAGGGCTCTCAACCAAGCTAAGTCCATCCACCATTCCCTCTTTGTTCCCAACCCTTCTCTTCCCCCTCTGGTGTTGAATGCCTCTCTCCCCTTTGTAGAAGGCCTTCCCCACAAAATCACCAAGATCCTAACCAAGAAAGGCCTACGTGTAGCCTTCAAACCCCTCTCCAAGATTAGAGACCTTGTTCCTCCTGTCAAGGACTCTAGAGACACTTTTTATAACTCAGGGGTCTACAAAGTGGTCTGCTCCTATGGCACACCTTATATTGGCAAAACGGGCCGCTCATTCCACACCCAGATCAAAGAGCATGTCACTAACATTAGACACAATAGAGTGTGCAAATCTGCCTTAGCTGAGCACTCCTTCATAACCAAGCATCACATTTTCTTGGAAGACACTCAAGTCCTTGCCAAGGAAGACAACTTCTTTAAAAGGAAACTCAAAGAAGCTATCGAGATCTACAAACACCCCATAAACCTTAATCGTGATGATGGTTGGAACCTTAACCCCTCTTGGCAGCCAATGCTGGCCGCTTGTGACAGAGACCAACTTCACGTTGGTTGACCTTCCTCTTTCTCCTCCCCTCTCCCTCCTACTTGCTTGCTCCCCTTCCCCCGGGTGGTCTCCTACTCCCTCTTTGTTCTTCTCTCCTTGTGCTCCAAGTAGGTCTCCCCTCTCCTTCTGCCTTGTTGTTGGTGGTTGTTCCTTTGGGTTTCCTCTTTTCTCGTTGGTTCTTGCTTTTGGCTTGGCTCTCTGTGATCTTGTTGTAGTGGTCTTTCTAGGTGTCTAGGTCCTGGTGGTCACTTAACAACAGATTTAGCTCCTAGGAGTACACTTCTCGCACACCACCTTTTGGTTGGCTCGGGCTTAGGTGTTCTTCTAGTGTCTAGGTCTCATTGGTTTGTGTTTCCTTTCTTGTTTGTTTCATTTTTTCATTTCCTCCTTGTCTCCTTGCCTCACCTTTGTCTCTTTGTGGTGTTCCTCTCATTCGGCTTGGGTATTCATGTATATTACTGTGTACACATATGCATATATTCATTCTTATTTATAGATACATCCACTCTTGCACATTTATTTCTTTTTTCTTATTTATTTTTATTCTTATATGGTTTATTCTTATACTTATATAGATACCATATATATATATATATATCCACTCTCGCACATATTTATTTCTTATTTATTTTTATATTTTTAGTTGGTTTATTTTTATGTCTACTTTATATAGTTTCTCATGTATATATTCACATTCTCTTTCGCACACACTCATGTTATATAATAATGCATTGTTATATATAGACACACACACACACACACACACACACACACACACACACACATATGTATGTATATATATATACACATATGTATATATATATATATATGTACATATGTACACATATACACATATACATATATATTACATATATATACATATGAATATATATGTACATATGAATACATATATACATAAATATATATACATATATATATGAATATGTGTATATTTATATATATTAATGTTCAAATATGTAAGTATTTAAATTTATATATGATTATGTATGTATTTGAATATTAATATACGTACATGTTTTATACATATACATATACATACATACATACATACATACATACTGTCACGGGGCTGGATTTTATGCTTATGCCCAGGTTAAGCCTCTTCCTTGAGAATCTCCAAACCTTGCGCAGCACTGGCGATCCCTACTTCTGATCCACCATAAGATGCGACCATTTTCATTCACCCAGACTATGCCTCCCTGTCTTCATCAAATGCCCATGCATCTGACTGCCTAAACATACACTCCCGCGGAATAGAAGCGCATGCCGAACCATCCTACTCCTGGTTCTCTTCCTTCGGTGCTCCACGCACGCATCCTTGAGCCTCTGGCTCTACCCCTGTTCAACCTCCACGCTGAACCCCGACTTAGCCCTTTTGATATCTTCGCCTTGGCGACTCCCATAAGCCCACCTTACTCCGACATCAGCCACATAGGTGATCTCAACTCCCACGAGTCTCTTGACCACATCATGATCCTCTATGATCATCTTGCCACTCTTGGAATGCACCGAGTCCCAGAGCTCCTCATGTTCAACTCACCCGACTCCCCGAGACCAACCCTGCACCACTGCAACCTTGCATCGAGAACCACCTAGATTCTCTTGCTGAACACTGCATCGACACTGGCTAACTTGGACCCCCAAGAGTACTCCCTAGCTCATGCATATGCTTCCAAAGCATACTCAACACCATCTTGACATCTCTCTGAACCTTCTAGCTCAATGCGCATACACCCAGTGCATACTCGACACCTCCACGGTACCTCTCTGAACTTCCTGGCTCATACGCACACCTCCATGGTATACTCGGCATCCTTATGGTACCTCTCTAAACTTCCTAGAGTCCTCTAGTCCAATGCTTAACATGAACATGCCTCCACGACACTCCATCACTTGTTAGTCCCCCTAGCTCCCCATAGAGCCCACGAAAGCCCAACCCTTGCTCCCCACAGAACAATCGTCAACCTTAGCCAACTCTGGATCCCCATCATGAGCCCCAACTGCTTCGACACCCCAATCTATGTCTACATGCCCTTGTTGGTGACCCTCAAGTCCTCGTACACCCGGTGCACTCAAACCAACCCTCCATGCATCCACACCGTCTCATGCTCAATCCACGGATCCCTTTGCGTTGCACAACCTACTTGAGTTCTACACCCTAGCTCCATGATCCACCCACCTTGTGGGATGCTGGCAGGTTGAACCAACTTGGTGAACACTCTGTAGCTTCACGTCTAAACCACTTCACCCATCTGCTTCACTCATTTCGCTCATGCGCCACAAGCCTTTGTTCCTAGCCTTCCATCATGACTCACCTCCTTGAGCCATGCCCAATGACTACCTCTTCAGATACCTGACACAGATCCGCCCACTTGACTCGGCATCTCCTTGGCATCATTCTGAGACACTACATCCCACTTGCCATACTTGACCACCACGGTCTCTGAGATCCTACCTCAATGCAAACCCATGCAACCAAGCACCCACGATGTGCGCCCAAGGGCACACCCAACTGATACCGCACCACTTAGCCATTCAACACAATGACACCATTCCCACATAGCTAACCTCAAGCCTACAATGCTCCTACTCGGACAAACCATATTGCCTCTTACCGCAGGACTAGGAAAACCGCTTCCCTAGCTTCCAGACACCGGACAACCCCAAGGGGAAAGGCTGTCAACATTGGTCCAGCTTCTTTGCTACACTAAGACAAGGATCTTTGTCATAACACCAAACCTCACCACATTGCGTAACAGTGGAGCAACACTTCATTGCTCCTAAAGACTTCGCGTCACCTCTGTCTCCCGGAGACTAGAGGGAGGGACTACTCTGCTTCGACCCTCTCGAGGGAGATGGACTCTCCAAGCCATCCTTCATGCACACCGGCACTTACCCTCCGTGGATACACCTCATCTCGGCTCCACGCCTCACCTACACCACAACTATGCTAGAGGGAACATCTCATAGCACAGCCCCAAGATCACACCTCGGCCTAGATCCAACACCGTGCCTACACCACAACTATGTTGGAGGGAAACCACTCGCAACATATCCCCAAGGCTATACCTCGGATCATGTCCCGGACAAGATCCTACACCACAACCATGTCTACCCAGCACACGACATAGTCCCATTTACACCTCGGCTAGACCCACGTCTGCCTACACCACACCTATGTGCACCCAGCTTTGCAGTACAGGCCCATCCGGCCTCAAGGTCTCATATCACGAATCACCAGCCCCTTACACATACATACATACATACATACATGCATGCATGCATGCATGCATGCATGCATGCATGCATGCATACATACATACATACATACATACATACATACATACATACATACATACATACATACATACATACATACATACATACATACATACATACATACATATATATATATATATATATATATATATATATATATATATATATATATATATATATATATATATATATATATATATATAACCCATTCAAAATATAAACACACACATTTGCGCATAATATTATACACACACCTATTTGTTTTGTCTCTCTAACATATATATTTAGTCACATATATATTAGCAAGTCTGTATTTATCATCTTTGACCATTGCATGTTTCCTGCTTTTGTGTATTTGATTGTTTTCTTTTATATTCTTGTTATATTTTATCTATGTAAAAATTTTAGGTGCGCTCTTAGTTATATCTTATTCATTGGTTTCTTCTATATTTTTATTTCTTCACTTGTCTATTCTCATTAATTCTCCTTTTGACACCTTTATTTATTTTCTAGTCTGTCCTTGGGAGTGTTCCCTTTTTGGCCCCTTGTCCTTCTATCTAACCCTTTTTAATGTTTCTTATTTTATTTATTTTATTTTCATTCTTCAACCTCAGGGTGTGTGCTTTCCTTCTTTCCTATTCCCTTTATCTTTTTGGGTCATCCATTATCTGCAACATATTGTTTCTTGCATCTCTTGCTCTTCATCTTGATGATGGATCACGTAGTGTGATTTGAAACGTTGATGGTAAAATTCTTAACACAATCGAATCCAAAAACATATCAGTACACTACACAAGAAAAACCTCATCAACCTAAAATAAAAACTAAGCTTTACTCTATGCAAGAGAAAAATATCTAAATTTTGGTTGCAAATCTAAAAAATACTCATTGAGACCTCTCTAAAGAAGTTGTGTCAACTTTGCCACTATGTCTCAAGAACATGTCCATCTTCCCATAAAGTGTCTAGACACTTTACCACCAAGTTGAAATATTCCTAGAGGTTTGAGAAAAACATTTAAAAAATAAATAAAATTGTTGTGATCATGAACTCATAGTTGAAAATTTAATCATATATTCAAATCTATAAATTTTAGTGCAAAAAGGTATATCCCCTCTGCATATTTCAAGTTAGCACTTTATCATTCATTTCAATATTTAGTCTAGATCTATTTCCATATCTTAATTTGGTTGATTTATTTTATTTAGCATCTAGATCTATCTTTTACTTCACATTAATCAATTAGTTGGATCCATTGCACATATTTGATCAATCTATACGACCCAATCATTGGGAAAATACTCCTACCCAAGGAATTTGTTGTGCATGTTGAAAAATATGCCTTAAGCATTAATGGAAAGGATAAAATAATCCATAGACATATGAAATGGCTGCAAAATTTGTAGGCATACACCTTTGTCATAAAGCATAAAAAGAGATAGGCCAACAAAGTGGTAGATGCATTGAGTAGGGGGAGGCTTGCAACATAAGAGATTCAATGCTAGAGCATAGGTCAAGTTTGTAATGTTCTATATTAGGTTAGACACAAATAATTCATATTTAATTCAAATTCTTACATTTTATGTCCTAAGATACAATAATTCTAATTTAAGGTATTCATAAACAATATTTAATTAATTAAGATAAATCATCTACTAGTTCCCATATATTCAATCATATTACTATTTAGCTTGATGATGGAAGATGTAGGCACTAATTTTTTTAGTGGTGAATCTTCACTAATTGGCAGTTCCATCTCCTCAAAAAATCACTATTTGATGAATAATACCTACATATTGGGTCAATTGCATCACCGAAATATTACATAATTTGGGTCAAAGCTTGGGCCAATCACCCATTAGTTTACAAGTAATTGGTCCCACATCTCGATCTAATTGCCAATGTAAAATAAATTTAGGACAGTTATTTAAAAAAAAATTCCATCCTTTACCTAGTGTTTTCTTATTGGAAATGTTATTTCACAATTAGTAAAATAAAATATTTTCCCTTGGGTTAGGCATCACCTACCTTTTTACCAACGCTTGTCTCCAACTACCCACATTTAGCAAACTATTTTATATTTGGTATTACATAGAAAGAGTCATTTGACCTCCTTCACACATAAAAAATTGTGATTCCCACAAAATTCGCCAATATAGTTGGATATAAATACATTCATATAATATGTTTATTTTACACAATTTTCTCTTTTCAAATCTTGTATTTCTTATATATGTTGATTCATCCAAGTTTTAGAGTCTTGAATACATTGTCTAGTCATGACTCACGATTTTCCTTAAAGGTTACATTTTATTTAATTTTTATGTGATTATTTTTTACTAGGTAGTGATACCCTTTGGAAACCTCACTTCTCACTACATAGATAAGATTACAAATTTTATTAGGTAGTACCATCATAGGTAACCTTTTTATGTGAAAAAATCATATTGTTATTATATGTAGTCTAAGTAGTCTACTGTCACACTCATGGTCTTTTGTTCAACATGACAACAAGTTGATTTTTTTTTTTGCATCCTCTATTGGTTTGTAATTTCAAACAACAAGAAGGGTTTCAGTAGGATCCTTGAATTTAGGGAAATCCAAGAAAGGCCACCAAAATGAAAAACCTTATCATCATACTTTGGTGGTGGAAATAATGGCAACCCACAAGATTCACAACCTACATCTCCAATGCATATTAAAGGAGGAGATTCATCACAAATTAGAGAACATTTTATAGAATTTCAAGTTGTCTAAACTGATATCTTAGTCAATGAACAACTTGAAGATGAAATTGAGGTAGTTCCCATGAGTAGGGAGTCACAAAATGATATTATAGACTTGGCTGAGAAAAGAAAAAGTGATGCCAGAAATGACATTTATGCACATAAGGGGAAAATAAAATTGGAATAAAAAAAAGATAAATCTCATTGGGGTTTTTCAAAATGGATTTTTTAATTAGAATGATTGGAAAAGTTCTGGTTCATTAAACTAGTGCTCAATCCAATTGATCGTGAGCCTCCTATAGAATGCAACCGTAAGATGTGCACAAAGATATCAAAGAAGGAAACTAGGTTACAAATTGAACTTGATACCATAGAAAAGAATTTTGATAAATTTTACAAAAAGGAAACTATAAATGGAGTTGAATTTTTTTTGCTAACTTGGAAAGAAAGGACAACTATATGTATATCAGAAATATTGAATTATACGAGTTACACAAGCAATTACAGAAGAAACATTATTGAGTAAAATTTTAAATTGAAGATTTCCTTGGAAAAGAAATGGAAATGGAAAATATGAGAAAATTTGTTCAGTTAAGTGTTACATTTTATATTTTGAGTAGAGGGCATCCTATGATAAACTAGCCTTCAATGAGAGGTTTAATATTGCACTTTTTGAAAGTTTGAAACTATTTGAACATACATCGGTCAATAAATAATGGATTGGAATGTGCTACTTGTCTTGCACAGGTTGAAAAACAAGATATGAAGAAAGCAAAAAAAAGTCACATTTCACTGCATTGTATCTACATGAAGTTATAGAAATTGATAATTCTTCCTGGGTGTACATGCATGTTTATAATATACATGATCTTTTCTATCAATCTTTTCTACTATTTGTTACTCAATTTAACTATAGTGTGACAATAAAAATATTTATATTATTTGTTAAAGAATATACTATAATTGATTGTAGAGGTATGGATAACATGGATATTTCCAACACTTTTTTGTGTTTTGGAGAGGATGAAGCTTCAATTATGCAAATTCATAAAGGTGATCTTTTCACAAAGATCCAGAACCATTTGGCACCTTGCATTATTCCTATTCACTGCATAGCACACCAAACAAATCTAGCTATTGGAGTTCTCAATGGTTTTGGTTGTGTTTGTAAAGTGGAATCTTTAATCAAAGAAATTTAGCAATACTTCTGTCAAAGTTTGAAACGAGTCTAAGAATTTTAACGCTTTGCTAAAGGACTTACTGAGGGGAGGAAGCTTCTTAGAGATAATGATACTAGATGGATATCTTTGTGTGGACTAGTGCATTGAGTATTCTCTAAATATCCATCATTTCTTGGAATAATCCACTCTATGTGAGAAAAATTTCCTTGGCTCTATTTTATTTTAACTAATGTTATGGTATAGTTAACTTTGACAACTCTTCTCCCCATGCTAGAGGAAATTAGAAATATCATCCAAAAGGTTCAAAAAAGAGATATGTATATTGAAGAATATAATAAGCTGCATAAAATGGCATGTATGTACCTGGATACTTTGTATCAAATACAACCATTAAATAAATCAAAGTTTACAAAATGGATAAGAAACACATATTTGAACAATCTTGAGAATTTTTACATATTGGTGCGAAAAATGAGGTATGTAGAGTTGACATACAAATGTAGTATTATACCCCTGTTGACCCCAAGTCTGATGATGAAGAATCAGGAAGTAAATGAGAGAAGATAATTTTGCGTGTTAAAAAGTGAAGACTTCAAGAATATCATTGACTTTGTGGTTGAGTCTTTCAAGTGAGTTTTATGTAGTCTTTCCTCAGAGATTAGAATTAGATTCACTCTAGAAGAACTGCTTGAAGAAATGCCTATTTTTTCCCTCAATATTGGAGTATGAACAATCTAAAAACTAAGGTAATCAATGGAGTAACTATAAATGAAATTTTGGATAAATCTTGATTGAGAGATAATCATTTTGTTTTACAAACATAATAAGGGAAAAATATGATCTTATGGAGAACCCAAATGAAGAGGGAGTAGCAAGAAATATTTGGAAAAACCTTGGTCAGAGTGATCATTTTAGAGAGTTAATACTAGGATATTTCAAGCTTCTTGAATTATGTTTGAAAATGATATTGGGTTCATTGAAAGATGAAAGTGTTCTCACTATTTTGGGTTTCCTAAAGTCAAAGGTTAGAAACAAATTAGACAAAAAATTAGATAGTTATTTGAGGCTCTGTACTTCTAGGTATGAGGTAGATAATTTTCCTTATGACAGGACTCTAAGAATTTAGAGACACAAATTGTTAGCAATGTCATTGATGTCAATACAATAAGTAAAATCATGGGATACTGATAATATACAGGTGTTTTTCTACACCTCACAAGTGCACAAGAATGCCATGTTATTTACCTGTTGTAAAATCCCATAAGGAATGTTCAAATACTAGTTTTTGTTTGTAGACTATTGTGAGTAATAATAGTCATCTTCATATTAACCTTCCATGTGATCTAGAAAATTATCATTAATAGTTTTTGGTAAAATGGATTAGCATATATGTATTATGTAGAATTTCTTCTTGGTAGCACGATGGGTGTTGGAAGTATATCCTTGACACTTAGTTATTTGTCCTCTCTGATAGACACTCAAGTAGGGCCTGATAATAAAATAAATTATGAGTTTGTTAAATGAGCCATCTGCTTGGTAGTCTAACATCTAATGAGACTATATTTATGATAAAAAATGTTAATACAATTTTTCTAGCTTTCAAGTTAGAGTGGAGTATCTTTACTTTATATGTTTTGTTTTTACCAACAAACAACCAGGTAGGTCAGGCACACACCAGGACAAGTCACTAGAACTTCATGGTGAAATGAAAAAAAAATCAAATATAAAGCTATCAAGTTGGAAAATTAGTAGAAAGATTGAAACTATGTTTGTTTAACATGAATTGTCACCTTCCTAAGAAAAAAAATAGCTTGACCCAGAGGAATGATGTCTATAGGTTTAGTAAGAATAAAAATTACTTTCAATTTTTAAATAGTTTATTGTTCTAGTTTCTTGCAAGCCCTATATAATCTTTATCTTTGGCTTGTGGAAAGAGTGGACAAGAAAAGAAAAGAATTGTCAAAGTTCTCATCATTATTGTGAATCCTATGTTTAATGACTTAAAGTGCATAGCTGCTAAAAATCTAAAGACTTACAGAGATAGTCTAGACTAAGTCTTGAAGAGGAATAGAATATTCAAAATAAGGTATAGAGTCTGCTAAGTCTAAAAGGGAAGAACATGATATTCAAAATCAAGGTACTACATTTGTATTTATGAGTATTGTTACTTGAACTTTTGGAAGAGTATTGTTGTATTAAGATCTTTTGAAGCAAGGAGGGATTGAAGAGCTAAGGATAGAGGCTCACCTAACTATCCAATCACCTTGCTAAGTAATACAATGGAAGAAAATAACATATAGAACAACACCAAGGAGAGAAGGAACTTTGAAATGTGTTATTAATTCATCAAATTATTTTCATAATTCCTAGTTGTAAGGCCTTTGGGGTTATGCCCAACAAAATACAACTACAAAATCCATGATCCATCTTCAAAATTGCTATTCCAAGAACATCTACTCTAACTCTCTAAGTAATTCCTAACCTAAACTTAAACACCCATATTTATACTTGCCAAAATAGATTAAAGAAGACTCTAGATCATTACATAATAGAAAAGTCAACCTTAAGGATTAAAATAGTCTACACACATCCCAAGACAAGATTTGAACATCAAATTCATGATCCTAATTAATTATGTAAGTTGGCTCAAACTAGTAACCAATCATAGAAAAACTCGATCAAAGAAGGAATTGAGCATCAATAAATATCAGGCTCACTTGGCACATGAAGGAACACTTGGCCAACATTGAATAGCTCAGCTAATATTGGATAACTATAGTAACTCGACCAACACTAGCTATAGTAACTCAACCAACATTGAACAACTCAGTAGCAACAATAACTTAGAAACCATTGGCACTCAGCTCCAATAGGAAGAATGGACAAAGATGAGTGAGATAGAAAGATAACCCAGGATGCTCTTACATCAAAAAACTTGGGTTGAAAGAAATGATTCTCCTGTATCATTGAGATGTCACAACTTGAGCTGAATGTAACTCAATTTGAGAAATCCATGATGCATATTCAATTGGTCTATTTTTCCATTTTACCAAATATTCATGGTAACCCTTTCCTCTCATCCTTTTACTAACTCATTAATCTAATATCTTCTCAACCTCTTCAATATACTTCTTAGGATAATCATTAGGTAAAACAACTTCATCATTTGACTAATGATACTTGTGTAAATTAGAAACATTGAATAGGGGAGATATATCCATGTCATCAGGTAACTCAACTTCATAAGAATTACCACTGTCAAACTTCTTTAAGATTTTACGAGGTACAAACTTCTTCATTTTCAAATTACTATATGTTCTACTAGGAAATCTGCCTCTCTTCAAATTAACCATCACCTCATTACCAACTTCAAAAACATGATGTCTCCTAGAAAAAGTTTATCAACATTCTCCTTAAAATTTTGATTACTTTGTTCTAACTTCAACTTCACTTCCTCGTGTAAAGACTTCATAAGACTAGCCAGTTCTTCCCCTTCAACACTTATCTTCAAAAGGATGGAGTGTGACAAGGGAGCAAGTTTTGGAGCAAGAATTGGAGAGATAGGAAATTTGAATTATGTCTACGATGGAGCAGAGAAGGGCTTAGGTGCCTGCTAGGAGGAGGAATACCAAGGGAATAATGTTCCCTCTAGGAATGAGGGCCCAAATTAATCAAGGTAGGCCTTGGGGAAGGAGGCTTTGAGATCTGGTCAAACAATGTTGGGCCCGCAAACTACTTGGAAGGTCCTTGACTCAAGTTTGAAAGGTTGATGGTCTTCTCTCTTTGGGATCAAGCCCACAGGCAAGTCTTCCTTCCTAGAGATAAAGGACATCTCATACAAAGAAAAGGGAATGTTTTATATTGAAATACCTAATGAGCCTATAGATCATAACATTGCATCAATGACATCCTTTCTGGTTGGGAAGTTCATTGGCCTAAGGCCAAATATAGACATTGTGAGGACCCATGTGAGAAACAAATGGGACCTGAAAGGGCATGTGAATATTGTGGCTATGGAAAAGGGTTTCCTCTCCTTTGATTTTTCTTATATGGAGGATCTAACGAGGGTTTTATGTGTTGAGTCTTGGTCCTTTGGACATTCAACACTAGCCTTGTAGAAATGGACTTCAAAGATCAATCTCAATGATTATTTGTTTTTACAAGCACCCGTCTAGGTCCATCTACCTAAATTTCCAATGGAGTTTTGGTATGAGGATTTTTTTGACAGCATAGATAAATCATTTGGGGATCTCTTATCCATAGACCTTGTCACGGTGTTAAGGAGTTGGTTAACATATGCTAGAATATGCATTGGAGTTAGTGAGGGAAGAGATATGCTAGAGGTGGTGTACCTCCACTCTAAGTTGGGCACCCATATTCAAAAGCTAGATTTTGAAAATGTTCCCTTTGCTTGCTTTCATTGTAAGAAGGCTATCCATGTGGCTAAGCTCTGTCCTAGGGTCTTGGACGAGAAAGGTAGGAAACAAAATTAGAATAAAAGTAATGCCAAGGGAATAAAAAGGGACAAAATCAATAGCTCTAGAGAGGGAGAAAAAGTTTGGAAACTAAAGGAAATAACTAACAAGGAATCTACTCTAATGAAAAAGTAAGAGAAAATGGAGGTTGCTCCTCCATTGGGAGTTGAGGGAGTCCCTGGGGAAAAACCTGCAGGAACTAAAACTAATTGTGTTGTATCACAAAGGCCCATGGTTGAGGAGTAGAGGTTAGTTTCTGAGCCAAAGGCTCTAGAAAACTTGATGCGATCATGCCCAACGAGGATTTAATCCAAGAGGATCTTTTTGGGAAAGCAAGAACTAACCCAAAAATAGGTAGGGATATATCTAATATCCCCATGACCCATGTCTAAGTTGAGAGTGTGGAGGCAACTCTTTCACATGAGTCAATCCTCAAGGGAGATGGTAATCTCAATAAGGGGATTGCCTCTCTTAGCCGGAAGATCTCAAGAGTGGTGGATATAGTAAGATCATCTTTACTAGGGAAACTTACTTGAATGGAGGCTCTTTTTGTGACTTTTATTGATCAATGCTAAGGGGGAATGGACATCTATTAAAAAGAAAAAGAAGATTTGTGACCCTTCCCCAGTATCCCCAACTACTACAAGAAGCGGAGTGAAGGATGATGTTGGAGAAAAACCTAAGACACCCGAAAGAAATAGTCATAGCCAAAATAAGAAAGAGGAGACTAGAATGAATCTAGCAGATGGGATCCAAAAGACCATCCAAGAGGCCTGCCTATCAAAGAAGAAATGAAGGGCATATCCTAGAACATTCATGGGCTAAATGGAACCCAACAAAAAGAGGTAATAAGAAATATGACTAGGGATAATAGACCAAATTTCATCCTTATTCGAGAATCCAAAAGGAGAAATATGGTGGTGGAAAGAATCTCTTTTAGTAGTAGTTTGGAGGGCTTTGCTATAAATTTGGATGGGGCTTTGAGAGGTTTTCTTACTCTTTGTAGCTCTAATATTTTCAAGTCTCAAGTTTTATATGGTGAAGGTAATATTCTCCTCATTCAAGTTGAAAATATTCAAAATAAATTCTTCTGGTTTCTTTTGAATGTGTATGCTCCCAACACTAAGAATGGCAAGAGGAACTATTGGGTAAAAATTAAGAATGTTTTATCAAGATTCAAGTTGGAAATGTGTATTATCATGGAGAATTCAACATTCCTTTAAGGGATGATGAAAAAAAAGGGGCTCTGCCTCCAGATCTAGATAGTAGGTTGGACCTTTCTGACTTTATCAATGATCTAACTTTCCTAAATGTTGACCTTCAGGGAGGTCTTTTCACTTGATCTAATAGAAGAGTAGGTAGAGATTGCATATTAGTTCATTTGGACAGGGCTCTCATCTCTCCAAACTAGATGACTTCAAACTATTGCAATCTTTCTTTAATGGCCAGGAATGGATTGGATCGCTCACCCATTTCTCTCACTTTAGAACCCATTGATATCAAACATAACTTCCACTTCAGATTTGAGAAAATGTGGACCTCCCAACTAGGTATTTCTCTCTATATCTTGGATTGGTGGAACATCCACATAGAGGGTTCTACTATGTTCAAGGTGGATAAGAAGCTGAGAAAAATTAAGTTAAATATTAGAAAGTGGAACAAGTCTAATTTTGGTAACATCTTTTACTCAAAAACTCAAATCTCAAAGGACCTTGACATCATTTAGGATGTTATTTAGAAGAAGGGGTATAATATAAAGAGGCTAGAGGTGGAAAAAACTATTCTTATTGAGCTTCACAATGTTATTAGTCAAGAGGAGGCCTATTGGAAACAAAGATCAAGGGATCTCTCGTTGAAAGAGGGGGACCAAAATACTAGGTTCTTCCACACCTGTACTTTGAAACACAGAGTTCATAATAGAATAAGCAACATCAAGAAGGGGGAAGTTGTTCTGGAAGAGGAAAATGAAATATTTGTTGAGGTTATTTCTTTCTTCACTAATCTACTTTCAAAAGGTCCTAATTTGGTGGATCAAGATCATTTAGAAATCTTATCGAATATTCAACCTCTAATCCAACCTAAGGAGAATGCTATGATTGGGGCTATTCTTGTTGTATACAATTGTTCAATTGTGTGTTGTCTTTGATGTCACACAAATGTCATATCAGTCATTAGGATAGTGTCTATTGAGCTCAGAAGGTTAGCAAGGCAAAGGATAGTATCTACTAAGCTCAAAAGGTTAGTAAGGAAAAGGACAGTATCTACCGAGCTCAGAAGGTCAGCAAGGCAAAGGATAGTGTCTATCGAGCTCAGAAGGTTAGCAAGGCAAATGATAGTGTCTACCAAGCTTAGAAGGTCAGCAAGGCAAAGGATAGTGTCTACCAAGCTTAAAAGGTTAGTAAAGATAGTTTCATAGTGTCTACTGAGTAGACAGTTGATTAACGAGCTTTCAAGGTAATCAAAGGAGTTTAGTTCTTACCGAGCTCACTCGATAATCGAAGAAAATGTGACCAAAATAGTTCTTACCGAGTTCACTCAATCATCAAAGGTAATTTGGAAAAAGTAGTTCTTATCGAGGGATTTAGTTCGTACCGAGCAAACTTGGCAGCCAAAGAATTTGAAGGATATTGCAATGTTAACCGAGTCAATATGGTTAACTCAAGAAATTTCCAGAAGTAGTATTTATTGAGCAGGGTTTGCTAGTGAAGGATTTCATTATCTTATGAAATAACATTTATTTGTTCAGAGTAATATCTGTAGTTGACTGATGTACAGTTTTTTGGTAAATGTAACATGTAAACAAGCTGACTTGACAATCTAAATGGTATAAGTAAGAAGTCAAGTTGTGAATTTTAAAAGGTATGAAGTGGAAGAATGTGGAATTAATGTGATATGAAGACTGATTGTTGTGGAAGCAAATTTGAAGGATGATCAAAGATCATTGAGGAGAAGTAGAGCCATATTTGATCAAGGAGGATCTAATGATGCTGAACAAAGACCTGTAACTAGCAAATTTAGTTGCATCTTGTTCAAGCCAATTCATTGTTTCTTTCTAACCATTGTAGTAGTGATTTCAAATCTCTTAATAGAGTTGGTTTAATAGCCATTTTCTAAATTCTCTAACAAGGTGACAGTTCTATTGAATTGTTCTAAAGACCTCTAGCAAAGCCACTCCTAACAGGGTGATTAAATCCTCTAATAGGGTCACACCTAACAATGTGTATTGTAACCTTCAATAGGGTTGGCTCCTAACAGGGCTCACTTCAGAAGAATGAAAAATTGGTGACTAGTTACTTGGTGGTTTTTCCCATATTGGGTTTCCATGTTAAATCTAGTGTCTCTTGTGTTCACTTTATTATCAGTTACATGCATGAATGCTTGAATAAGTAATAGTTTAATCTTACTAAGTTACAACATTTATTTACTGAGTAAAAGCAGTAACTAGATCTTTAAGACATCTAAGGGAATTGTGAATTAATTTTGTTAGTAACTAATTCACCCCCCCCCCCCCCCCCCCCCATCCTCAATTACTCTATCTCTAATTCCAACAATTGCTTCCCCTCTAGAAGTTGATCAAATTATCTTTTCTCTTGCAGATGACAAGTCCCTAGGCTTGGATGGTTTCCCGTCTTTTTTCTTTCAAATGTTTTGTAATGTGGTTCACTAGGATGTCACCAAAGCAGTGCAAGAGTTCTTTGGTGCTAAGAGTATGCTCAGGGAGGTAAATGACACTTTTCTTGTGCTTATTTCAAAAGTGGCTGGGGTGGATTCTATGGACCAATTCAAACCTATCAGCATGTGTAATGCTTTTTATAAGATTATTTCTAAAATGTTGGCATCAAGAATCATCAAGGTTCTCCCTTCCATTATAGCACCTCAATAATTTGGCTTTGTCCTAGGGTGAAAAATCCTAGATTCTATTATGATATCCCACAAAGTTATCCACTCTTTGGAAGAAGGTAAGAGAGAAGGTTTCCTCCTCAAGCTTAAAATGTCAAAGACTTATGATCGGGTGGGCTAGGTCTTTCTTTCCAAAGTTCTTAGGGCCTTTGGGTTTAATTCTAGGGTCATCAAACTTATTAGCCAGTTGGTGACTACTACCTCCTTGGCTATGTTGGTCAATGAATCCCTTTTAGCTTTCTTCAAACCTTCTAGAGGGCTCAGGCAAGGAGATCTAATCTTGCCCATTCTTTTCATTATTTTGGTTGAATGTCTTGGAAGGATGGTTTCTACTAACAAAAAATTTAGAGCTCTGTCTAGAATCAAACCTTCTTTTGGTCCCCTAGTTTTCTCCCAGCAATAATTTATTGATGACACTATAATGGGAAGGGAAAGCCACCATTGGTAAAGCTAGGAAGGTGAAAAAGATCTTGAGCTCTTACTCTAGGGGTTCAAGATAGCTTATCAACTCAAAAAATAGCTCTATTTTCTTCATTAATACTTTGATTGAGCATCAGATGAAGACTGCTACCATTTTGGGCTATGATCTAGGAAGCCTCTCTTATATATATTTGGGTCTCCCCATGGGACTGAGACCCCTTGATTCTTTTTGGATTGATCTAATATACAAGTTTAATATAAAATTGGTTGGCTAGAAAGGAGTCACTCTAAGCCAAGATAGAAAGATTTAGTTGGTCAAATCTACCCTTCAGAATCTTTCAACTTATGTGCTAAGTCTTTTTTGGATTCCAAGCAAGTACATAGATCTCTTGGAGAAGATCTAGAGAACTTTCTTTGGTCAGGATCAGAAGACAACAAGAGGTTTCCTCTACTAGCATAGGATAATGTGTGCCTCCCAAAATAGAATGGTGGATTGGGGATAAGGAAACCAAGACCTTTCAACAAAGCCCTCCAAGATAAAAAAATTTGGAGAATATTTTCTTGCAAGGGAGATAGAAGAGATATTTCGAAAGACAAATACCTTTGAAGACCTTTAATTAGAAACTTTCTCTTTGGAGGGTCGAATCCTAAAGGATCCAATTTATGGAACAATATTCTTAGCACCATAGAGATGGATAATAGTAGGTTGAAATAGAATGTTGGGAATGGAAAGGACACCCTTTTCTAGCAAGACAACTAGCTGATCTAGGGGACTCTTACCTTCATTCTTGATTTTGAAAGATGGGCTTGTATTTGCATCCAGAGGTTTGGCAGATTTGTTAGTGATTATAGACAAGGCCAAGGTTGGAGGGATCTTGCTTCAATATTAGGGGACCTAAAACCTCTAATGACTATTCTCCACTCAATGGCTTTGAATGATGCTTAGGACCAGCTTGTTTGGGAGAACACTTCAGATGGTATCTATTCAGTGGCTTTAGGATACAAAGCTATTATGAGGTAGGATTCAAGACCAGACTAGGCTAAGGCCTAGTTCCCTAGTCTTATCCCTAAAATAAATATTTTCTTCTAGCTTTTAGTCTAGAACAGGATCTTGACAATTGACAATCTGAGTAAAAGAGGTCTTCCTATTCCTAATAGATGTGTCCTTTGCAAAAACTAGGCTGAGACTATGGATCAACTATTTAGACATTGCTCCTTCACTAGATAGGTTTGGTCTATTTTTAGTAAAGTTTTTGGATTGAATTAGTGTGCTTCTATCTCGACTATTGAATTCTTTAGGTAGTGGGATAACTCTTGGCAGGGATCAAGGCTTCAAACTATAAGTAAATGGGGTCTACCTCATTTTGGATGGGGTATTTAGAAGGAACACAACAACCATATCTTTAGGGATGATAGTATTCCCACTAAAATTTTTTTTGGTAAAATTCAAAATGCCCTTATGGAAAATTATATATTTATTAAAGGATCTAACCCTTTCATAGGTGAAATTGGAAGCAGTAATGATACTCAGATAAGAAGAAAGGGGTGTCATTAGTCTTTACCCCTGGAAGGTTGGCACAAAGCTAACTTTGATAGAGTAGCCAAAGATAACTTGGGAGTGGTAGGATGTATACAAGTGATTAGAAATAGTCATGGGAATGGAATTGTGATGGTTACTTTCCCCCTGGACACCAAACTAATCATTGTGTAGAGGCTTGTGTTGCCCTTCAAACAACTAAATTGGCAAAAGAGGTAGGGGTCAAAAGCCTATGGTTGGAAGGAGATTCAAATAATATTATTAAATGTCTAAGGGGTGAACACCTTTCATCATGGATTATTAAGAATATGATGGAGGAAACGAAAAATATTTTACTTTCCTTAGAAAGGGTCTATGTGTCATATGTTTACCATGAGGGAAATAGTGTTACTAACTAGATGCCTAATGAGGTAGTAAGGAGGGACACATTGTTGGAAGCATGAATGCTAATGATATTCCTATGGGGGAGTACTATAGATATGTTATATTCATGACAAAGTTTGTCATTGATGTCAATATATCAGTCTTTTGTGATATCTAATAGACGAATAATAAAAAGATCAAGTTGGTATGGATGACTAGTTGAGTATTCTCACTACTTGAAGTTATAAGAGGTACTTTTGAGTATCTACTCTATGCAGTTAACATTGGATGAAGAAATGTTAAGTCTAGAAGAAGTTATGTAAGTTTTGGTGATGTCTATTCTGAGATAGAGTTTACAAAGGCATGTTCTGGTAAACTTGTTATACCTCTTAATAGTCATTATTCTGAGAATTGAGGTTGAGGATGTAAAAAAGACATGTTGGTGATGACATGGCTAAGTTCACTTGTCATAATATTACATATACAAAAAGATATCCAAGTTTTAAATCAGAAGATTAATGTTATCACTAAGTGTAGCATGTTCTTAATATGGTCTTCTAATAATTAATTGAGAAAGTTTAACAACTGACTCAAGGAATTTTTTTATGGATTTGATATAAAGAAAGGAAATTTTCCTTTATCATGGTGTGGAATAAGCATAGATGTGAAGTAATCATAAGAAAAAGATAGAGTGAAATGTGAAGTTGAGCAAAGCAGAGCAGAAGTGAACAAAACTTCATTGTCAAGGTTCTATTGTGTGATCCAAGGTTCGTGACCTGATTTACAAGGTTTGATAGTGATTGGTTTGATTGAAAAAATAAAGGAAAGAGAAACTTATTGTAAATTACTTGTTTGGGAAGTGAGATCTTCTTGTAATTGAAATTGCATATTTGGGCAGTGGGCTCTTCTTGCATACACTATACTACAACTCCTAATATGGTTAGCACAACTCCTAACAGGGTTGGAATCTCCTAGCAAGGATTCAAAGTCTCCTAATAGGGACTCATATGTACTAAATGTTGCAATATACTCCTAATAGGGTCCATACTCTAGCAAGGAATATTTATATTAGTACATCATCTCATGGGCATCATTCCTAATGGGGTTTTCCCTTTGATCAAGGGTTTCCCTAGTTAACATATCTGGTGTAATTGTCTATGTGCATCTTATTGTGGTTTTTGTTTACTTTGGTTGAATGGTTAAGTTTATATAAGGAAGATAAATTTCTTAATTGTTGGATAATTGATTCACCCCCCCACCCCGCCCAAGTTATCTTGGTGGACTATTGTTTCTAACAATTGGTATTGGAGCATTAGGTCCTTGAAGATAAAGTTTAACAACTTTTGGAGATCTATGGCAAGCATGTTCATGGAAGATAGTCCTACAGCTGACAGAAGAAATTTCAACACCTGAATGGTGGAAATTCTTGGTGAGTTATCAGATTTGTGTAAAGAGCAAAGTTTTGAGTTTTCAGATCCAGAATCCTTATGTTGTATACAAAAGAATAGTAGCACAAGAAAGAATAGATCTAGATTAGAAGAAGATGTAAAGATAAAGGTATTGATCTACTTATAAAGAGAGAACCATAAGGTATGAAAATTTGTGTTTGTTGGACATGTAAAGAATTTGGTCATTTTTTGAGTAGACGTCTTAAGAGATTAAGAAAAGCTAGAAAGAGTCTAATTTTTGATAGAGTTGAAGAATTTAGAGCAAGTATGGAAAGATCCTTGAAAGACTGTGTTAATGAGTCTAGATTGGTTAATGAAAAGCAAGTAATAGAGGAAACAATTTTGGAGACTATTATGGAAAGTGTAAATGTGAGAATTGATGAGAAACTCAAGATACAAGAGAGAATAGTTTATTACAATTTAGATAATGAAATTGTTACTAAACCAAGGAATAATAAAGTATTTCTTGAGACTAAAAATGATTTGAAAAATGAATGAGAGCTAAGGCAGGAACAGAGCTTAGAACCTTTATCAGAGCTAAGAGTCAAGATAGAAACTCCTACTTCGGGAAAGAATATGACAAAGAACAATCTACTTGAGCAGATCATCGAAAGTAGAGTTAAAGGAGTGATGACAAAAAGCAGAGTCAATAAAGAAGTATTATCTCATGTTGAACCTAAGGATGTAGATGATCATTGGAAACAAGCTATGAAAGTGGAATTGTATCAAATAGTAAAGAATGAGACATGGGAATTGGACCCCAAATGAGTAGACAAGAATGTGATAGGAACTAAATGAGTATTTAGAAACAAGATGAATGAGCAAGGTGAAGTTGTAAGGAACAAGGCAAGATTGGTATGTAAAGGTTACTTACAACAAGAAGGAATAGACTATGATGAGACATATGCTCCTGTGGAAAGAATAGAAGTAGTAAGGTTATTCTTAGCATATGCAACATATAAGAAATTCAAAGTATGTCAGATGGATGCCAAGTTAGCATTTCTAAATGGAGAACTTAAAAAAGAGGTGTATATAGAATAACCTGAAGGTTGTCCTTTGATAGATGATAAAGACATAGTATGCAGATTAAAGAAAGCATCGTATGGCTTGAAGCAAGCACCCAAAACCTAGTATGCAAGGTTGGACAAGCATTTGACAAATCTTGGATATAAAAAAGGTATGTCAGATAGTAATCTCTATTAGAAAGAAATTTATGATGGATTGATGATTTTGGTAATATTTGTTGATGATATCATATTTGGAGGAAATGATGATGAAAGTGATAAGTTTGCAAAAGAAGTAAAGAAATAAATTTAAATGAGCATGATAGGAGAGATGAAATATTTTCTAGGATTATAGATTGTACAGGATAAAGAAGGAATGTTTATTTCTCAGACTAAGTACTTGAAGGATTTACTAAAAAGGTTTGGTTTGGAAAAATGTAAACCTACTAGAACACCTATGGTAACTGGACATAAGTTATCTATAAAGGATGAGACACCTACTATAGAGTAGAAGAAGTATAGATCTATGATTGGAGGTTTGTAATATCTTACTCACACAAGGCTTGATATAGCAAATGTAGTTGGAATTCTTGCAAGATTTCAAGATGATCCTAGAGAAGCACATTATGTAATAGTCAAAAGGATATTTGGATACCTGAGAGGAACACTAGAGTTTAGATTGTGATATGAGAAATCTAATGATTTCACTCTATATGCTTATAATAATGTTGATTGGGTAGGTAGTATGGATGACAGAAAGAGCACTAGTGGTGGAGCCTTTTTTCTTGGAGGAAGATTGGTTTCTTGGCTAAGAAAGAAGTAGGATTGTACCTCAAAAAGTGCAACAAAAGTATTATATATTGTAGTAGCAAAAAATTGTAATCAAGTTGTTTGGATGAAGTAGGTGCTAAAAGATATAAGGATAGAATTTAGTGAACATGTTGTCATACATTGTGACAACACAAGAATAGTAAATATGTATAAGAATCTAGTGTTACATTATAAGACTAAGCACATTTATATCAACTATCACATGTTGAGAGAGAAAGTTGTAGAAAAGGAAATTAGATTGGAGTATGTGAGCACTAAAAAAAACATTACAAATATTTTCACTAAACCTCTTCCCAAAGAGACTTTTGAGTATTTGTGAGTTATGCTAGGGGTTACACCCCTTCCTACATCTGAGTAGAAGATACAAGAGTGCATCAATCTAGTGTAACAAAGCACCATAGTTTGTTAGGACTAAATGTTGATGCTTCTTGTATGGGGGAGTATTTTTGGTGGACAAAGTCATCTAGGACTCTTGTTGGATGTTATTTTGAATAGTGTCTTTGGAAACTTGAGTTGGTAAGAATTAGTTGTTGCAAATTTTGATGGTTGTTGAAACCTTTGACATTGATGTCAATGGGGGAGAAGTGCAGCATGAAAAAAATCATGGGGGAGAAGCAAAAACATCATGAGGAAAAAGATCATGGGGAGAAGCAAAGAAAAGAAAGAATGAGTATAGTGTGTTCGAGAGAAGTACAACATCGAATGAAAGTTTGACAAAAATAACATTGAGGTATATCAATGGGGGAGAATGATTGATAAAGAGGATTTGAAAAGTAAGATGAATAGTCTTTTGTTGGTATTCTTGGAACTAGATGTTTTTCATCTATGTTTCCATCAATGCCAAAGGGGGAGATTATTGAGAGATTGTTGGAAGCATGAATGCTAATGATATTCCTATGGGGGAGTATTGTAGATATGTAACTATGATGATATGTTACATTCATGACTAATTTTGTCATTAATGTCAACATAACAGTCTTCTGTGATATCTGACAGAAGAACAACGGAAGGATCAAGTTGGTACAGATGACTAGTTGAGTATTCTCACTACCCAAGATTATGAGAGACACTTCTAAGTATTTAGTTTATGCAATTAACATCAGATGAAGAAATATTAAGTCTAGAAGAATTTATGTAAGTTTTGGTGATGTATGTTCTGAGATAGAGTTTACAGAGGCATGTTCTGGTAAACTTGTTATATCTCTTAGTAGAGTTTTTATTCTGAGAATCAAGGTTGAGGATGTAAAGAAGATATGTTGGTGATGATGTGGCTAAGTTTTCTCATCATAATATTATGTGTACAAAATGATATTTGAGTTGCAAAGTGAAAGATTAATGTTATCACTAAGTGTAACCTGTTCTTAGTGTGGTCCTAACATGTTCTTAATTAGATTAATAGTTGACTCAAGGAATTCTTTTATGGATTTGATATAAAGGATGGACATTTTCCTTTATCATGGTGTGGAATAAGCATAGATGTGAAGTAATTGTAAGTAGCAGAGAGAATGAAATGCAAAGTTGAGTAGAGTAGATTGGAAGTGAAGGAAACTTCATTGTTGAGGTTCTATTGTGTGATCCAAGGTTTGATATTTGGATCTAAGGTTCATGACCTAGTCTACAAGGTTTGACAGTGATTGGTTTGGTTAACATTATAGAGGAAAGAGAAACTTAACAATAAATTACTTGTTTGGGTAGTGAGCTCATCTTGTAATTGAAATTACATATTTGGTCAATGGGCTCTTCTTGCATACATTGTACTACAACTCCTAATAGGGTTGACACAACTCCTAACAGGGTTGGAATTTCCTAATAGGAATTCAAAGTCTCCTAATAGGGACTCATATGCATTAAATGTTGCAATAGACTCCTAATAGGGTCCATCCTCTAACAAAGAATATTTATATTGATACATCATTTTGTGGGCATCATTCCCACTAGGGTTTTCCCTCTAATCAAGGGTTTCCCTAGTTAACATATCTGGTGTAATTGTCTATGTGCATCTTATTGTAGTTATTGTTTACTTTGGTTAAATGGTTAAGTTTATTTAAGGAAGATAAATGTTTTAATTGTTGGATAACTGATTCACCACCCCCCATAGTTATCTTGGTGGACTATTGTTTCTAACACATGTCACATAGATGGCCTACTAGTGAGGGGTTTCCAACGGCTTTTAAAATTTTAATTGAGATGGAGAGAATCTGGGGGAGGATGGGTAACATAAAGTGTAATTATGGAAGTTAATGCTATCAATCAAACTTTTCAAGCGATGAAAGCTTGGCACGGGCTGATTTAGAGGCATCATAATTGGGGGGCTTTGTGGCACATTTTATAGGTGATTTTATGGGCAATTGGTGATTATTGTTACTATTTCTTTACCAGGGAAGGAGGAAAGTACAAATTTTGTGAGAAAAACTAGTGTTCATCTTACAGTGCTTGTTTAGCTTACAGTGCTTGGAGAACATAGAGTTTTGTTCTTCTTTCTACAATATAATTGTAGGAGAGAGGCATCATAGAGAGCTGCAGGGAGAAGTAGAGAAGTGGAAGAGGAAATCAAAGGTGTGGGAGAAGTTGAGGGAAGGAAACATCTCATCCTTCATTGAAAAACTTCATGGCTAGGATTTGAAGATAATTGACGTTATGGTTAAGTCATGGAGAGATGGAAAGGTGACTATTGATGGTATCGACTTCCAAGTCAATGAAGGAGTCATTGCCAAGGTCATTAACTCTCCTAATCAGGGCATAAAATTCTATAGGGATAAGAAAATATCCCTTAATGTGGTGAAGTACATTGCAAAGGATGCTAAGGAGATGAAAGAACTAGTGAAGACTAGTGCCTACTATGAACCAACATCAATTGAGAAACTATGGAAGTTTGTCTTAAGGGTAATTATATCCTATATTATGCTTGACACAAGGTTTAGTAGGACTCAAACCCACCATTTTGTTATCCTAAACCATTTCAAGTATGGAACAAAAATATCCATCCCCTTCTACCTATTTTTCTCTACAAATAAGAGTATTATGGATTTTAAGAAGAAAGCGTATGTTAATCTTGCCTTCCATGAGGGTTTGTTATTACTTATATATGAGCATTTTAAAGATCAAACCTACAGAAGAGTTATTGCCTAGAAGGAATATTCTTCTGAGGAGATGGAGAGCTCTTACCTCCCTTCAAATATGGAGGATAGTACAGGTCTACACTTAGATGACAAAGAGGAGGTGGTTAAAATCATGAAGGATATGGGTAGGAAGATGAAAAAGAAGTTTGGAAAAGGAATGAAGAGAAGGATAAAGCAAGAGGTGAACTCAGAGGAGGATTACAATGATGAGAAAGAGGGGAAGGACACAAATAAGGAGAGCAATGTGAAATAAGTGGGCACTAGTAAGGCTTAGGTAATCAAGAAGGATGACAATCTGGTCAAAAGGAGAAGGGGTGGTGAGAAGGAAGCTAGGAAGGCACTTGGTAAGGGTAAGGAGATCACTATCAAAGCTTAGGAAGATAGAAAAGAGGAAGAAGGTTTGGCTAAAACCACTGTTACTCTTAATGCAAAGGGAAGGAAAATTGCATGGAGGAACTTTCATTCTAGCACTGCAAAAATGAGTCTAGTTAGAGAGCATACCTACTTGGAGGTATTGGAGGGAAGGGATAGAAAAATTTAGTTGGAGGAGCTCATTGACCTAACTTTGGTGATTCTTAGCAACAACATGAGGGAAATAGGGATGAACCTCCTAAAAAATGCCCCCAATAGTTTGGTGGATGATTTTCAGTCCATTAAATGGATTTTCCATGGAATTAAAGAGATTAAGTTTAGGATGGAGAGATAGGAAAGGTCACAAGGGGAGGATGGTAATGCATAATTAGCAAGCTAGATGCAAGGGTTTTTGAGATTGAAAAAAGAGTGAAAATGATGGAGAGCTCTCTCCATATCTTGGCTAACTAGAGCCTCAACATTATAAAAGGTCTTAATGATAACATCATTCAACTATACTTGATGATGGAGGAAAGAAAAAAGGGGAAGGAGGAAAATGACAAAGAGGAAACCATGGCAGCCAATGAAGATGATTCTTTACAGGTTTAGAGCCTGAGAAAAAAGAAAGAGGAAGGGAGGAAGAGGGAAGAGGCAGTTTCTCTAAAAGATAGTCAATCAAAGACTCATGAGATTGAGGCCAAGGAAGAGTTGGAGCTCAAGAATGCAGAGCTAGCCAAAGAAATGGTGACCTGATCAGTGTCCCTGGTTTTTTTGTCTATACCCTAGCTTTTGGCTATATGTATTTTGTCTACTTCTAATGGTTGGGTATAACCTATTGTTTTTTCTGTTGCTTGGTTGCTAGACTTGAAATTTTAGTAGTATTTTGTTGTTAACTGGTGGTTTTTAGGAAATCCTATAAAAAAACTTGTTTTATTTAATCAAAAACACTTATCTTCTCTTCACCAGCAACATCCCTCAAATTTGATACTCCTCTAGGTTGCATTCCAGTAACAATCTCAAAAGGTTTTTTTCATGTACTCCTATTAATAGAATTATTATATGCAAACTCAACTTGTGCCAATACCATATCCCAATTATTCAACTTATCTCCAATTGAACATCTCAATAAATTACCCAAGATTCTATTCACAACCTTTATCTTTTCATCTATCTATGGATGGAATGTGGAACTAAAATTCAACTCAATATTCATCTTCTTCCACAAATTCCTCCAAAAATAACCAACAAACTTATTATCTCTATTATAAATAATATTTTTTGTTAATCCATGCAATCTAAAATTTTCTTTGAAGAAAACCTTAGCAATATGCACAACATCTAATGTCTTCTTACATGGTATGAGATGTGTCACCTTAGAAAATCTTCCCACAACAACAAATATGGAATCATACCCTCTTGTTTCCTTAGGTTATTCAAGAACAAAATTCATACTGATGTCACTCTAAGGTTTCTCCTGGGAACATAAATGGGTGTATACAATCTAATATTTTGACTTCTTTTGCAACATGATAAATTCTACAACTTCTTACAAACTTATAAACATCCCTATACATTTATGGCCAATAATACTTATCCCCAAGAAAATTCAATGTCTTATCAATTCCAAAATATCCATCCAAGCCACCACAATGCTTTTCCTTAATCAAATTAACTCTCACCAAAATTCTTGGTATGCATAACTAAATTCCTTTGAACAACATATCTTCTTGAATAAAATACTCATTAAACTTACTAAGTCTACTTGATAGATTTGGTGCTCTACACTCTCTCCACACCTCAGAAAAATCAAGGTCGGTATCAGACAATTGTATCATTTCATCAAAACCAAGAGCTTCAACCTTCATCTCGATCAACAAAGAATGTCAGCTGCTGAATTCATAAATAACTTTTTTAGTAACTCCACTTTTATGCTTGATCACAAATGTGAAACTCTACAAGTACTCAACCCACTTCATATGTCTCTAATTCAACTTATGTTGACTTACCAAATATTGTAAAGCTTTATGATCAATATATAACACAAACTCCTTAGGAATAAAATAATGTCTCCATTTCTTCAAGGTGTGAACAATATCATAAAAATCCTCACCATACATAGAATACTTCCTTTTAGCATCATTCAACTTCTCACTAAAGAAAGCAACATGTTTACTTTCTCGACTCAACAAGCTCCTATTGCATTTCCACTTACATCATATTCCACTTGAAATACCTCATTGAAATCAGATAAATCTAATACAATTAACTCAACAAACTTTTGTTTCAAAGTCTAAAAACTCTTATCAGCCCCATGTGTCCACTTAAAATCCTTTTTCTCTCATCTCATTGTCTCAGTCATAGCATTACAAACAAAACTGGAATTCTTTATAAACATTTTGTAGAAACTAGCCAAACCATGAAATCATCTTACCTCACCCACATTCTTAGGTGTAGACCATACCAAAATTTCTTTTACCTTCTCAGCATCCATTCTCAAACTATCAACTAAAATCACAAATCCAAAATACACAATCTCCTCTTGCGTAAAGAAACAATTTTTCAAATTAATGAAAAAAATTTCCTCTTTCAATCTCTACAATATTGTTTAACATGCTCAAAATTTTCTTCCTTAGTCTTATTGAATATCAAAATATCATCCAAATAAACAATCACATACTTACCCAAAAACCTCTTGAGAACTTCATTCATCAACCTCATATAAGTACTAGGTGCATTAGTCAAATGAAAAGGCATAACCAATAATTCATACAAACCATCTTTTATCTTACAAGTAGTCTTCCATTCATCACCTTCTTTGATTCTAGTCCGATGATAACCACTCTTCGAATCAATCTTGCTAAAATATTTTTATCCTCTCAAACAATCAATTATATCATCCATCCTCATCATATGAATCTTATATTTCATCATGATATTGTTAATAGATCTATAATTAGTACACATTCTCCATTGTTCATTCTTCTTAGGTGCTAATACAATAGGTACAACACATGGACTCAAAATTTCTCTAATCAAACCTTTTTGCAATAGTTCTTGCACTTGTTTGTTAAGTTCTTCATTTCCTATAGGTGTCAATATATATGGTGATTTGTTCAGTAAACTAGCTCTAGGAATCAGGTCCACAATGACTTATACTTCTTACTTGTGGTAAACCATTCGGTATATCTTTAGCGACAATCTCCTTGTACTCAATCAACAACCTTTTAATTTCTGGTAGCACTTGGCTAACACTATTATATTTTTTTGTCACTTGGCCTCCATTAGCTTCTATCACTTGGTCATCACTATTTATTGTCACCCAGTCACTACTACCACAACCTAGTCCCTTATGGATTATAGAAAAACACACTTGATTCTTCTTTAGCCCCCTTTCAAATTGGTTCCCATTGACCACAAAAACTCGAACAATAATACAATTAAACTCATTTGGACTTTCAATCAAAGGCAATAATACTTGCTTTATTCCATTCACACAAAGAGTATATTTTTTTAATCTTCCATCATGCATATCATTTCTATCATATTGCAAAGGTCTACCCAATAGAATATGAGAACAATCCATAGGCATAATATCACATAGAACTTCATCAAAGTAATTTCCAATCTTGAACCTCTCCACACATTTTTCACTTACCATCATCTAATTTTCATCCTTGATCCATGAAACATGATAGGGTTTAGAGTGTCTCAACCTCTACAATTGAAACCTTGTAACCAACTATATGATGCTAAATTTGTTGAACTTCCACTATCAATAATCACTTTGCAACATTTTCCAGTCATCTTACATCTAGTCTTGAAAGACTTCTCCTCAGGCTAGGTTCCTCATCAAATTCCCTTATTACACAAATTTCTCCTTACCATCATATTTTCTCCAACCTCTTGTCCACTTGGTGAACCCTTAAGATCTTGAATCACAACATTTTATTACCTTGTTCATTACCACCAAAATATCTACACTGAAAGAATCTATTCCCTTCTTTGCCACATCTAAAATAATTACCACAAAAACCACCTCTAAAATAAGAATTAACTCTTCCTCAATAAGAAATAGTACCTCCTCGACAAGAATTACCACCTTTCCATTTGGTCTTTCTTGTGTCATCATTTTTCCACTCAAATTTTTCCTTATCTTGCATAAAATTGTCAAATCTGCCACCTTCTCCATAAGATCTACCTCTGCCTCTCTAAAATCTACCACCTCTACCTCTTTGTCTTTATTCATGTTTATTTTTAAAGATCTCCTCAACTTTCAAGGCATTTTTATATGTTTCTTCCTTACTTTCCAATTTTAGCAAACTTATCTTATTTTGAATTCCATATCTCAATCCATTTAGAGACCTTAAAAAATTTATCAACCTCATCATCTACATGTCTAGATCTTATGTCCAATCTATAGATTTCCTTAGTATGTTGTTTCACAGTCATGTCCTTTTGTCTCAAATTTTGTATCTTTCTCAACAAGCTAACTTAGTAATTAATAGGAAGGAACTTTTTCTTCAACTTGTTCACCATTTTCATCTAGGTCTTGATCTTCTCTTTTTCTCTTCTCTATCTATTAGTTTGAAAATGCTCCCACCACAGTGAGGCATGACCTTTCAACCTAGTGACTACAATATTTGCATTCCTATTATCAAGAGTGTACTCAAAGGGATTCTCCATATTAGAGATCCAATCCAACACAACATTGGTGTCCAATTTTCTATCATAAGGAACAAATTCCACAATAGGATTTGAATGTTCCCTAGACAATACTCTCAACAATCTCTCCTTATCCTAATATTCCTTACGTTCCTGATTAGGATTTGGTGCTATTGCTTCATCATCAAGATGTGTTTCTCTCCTCTGGGTTGTCTCCACAACATCTAATTTGGCTAAAATATATCTCAACATGTCCATAATAGTAGTGTCAACATTTCCTCTATCGTGAACCATCTTTATAAATAGGTGCTTGCAAGATCATAACCCTCTGCAAGTTATAGGTCAAATCTCTGAATATGCCACCCTACAACTAAATCCAACTTAAGGTTCTACATGATCCAATCTCCACAAGGAGGAACCTCAAGCTTTGATACCACCTGACACAAGGAGGGATTGAAAAACTAGGGCTAGAGGCACACCTAACTATCCAATCACCTTGTTGAGTAACACAATGGAAGGAAACAACACAGAGAACAACACCAAGGAGAGAAGGAACTTTGAAATGAATTATTAATTCATCAAATTATTTTCATACATGCCTAGCTATAGGGCTTTCTATGTTACTTCCAGCAAAATACAACTACAAAATCCATGATCTAGCTTCAAATTTGTTATTCGAGGAACATCTTCTCTCAACTCTCTAAGTAATGCCTAACCTAAACCTAAGAACCCTTATTTATACTTGTCAAAATAGCTTATAGAAGATTCTAGATCATTACATAATAGTAAGGCTGACCTTAAAATGGTCAAAACACATTCCAAGACAAGATTCAAACATTAAATTTATGATCCAAATTAATTACATAAGTCGGCTCAAAAAAAAGCCAATCATAGACAAACTTGATCAAAGAAGGAATTGATCATTAGTAAATTTTGTCTCAATAGCGAGATTGTACTATCAAAATATGAGTAGGATTTGATAAAGTTGAAAGTTCAACAAATACAATAAGAAAAACTAAAGCAACAAGATAGTTTTCTAAAGATACTTTTCATTTTTTGGCTATCATAACTTCTACAATTATTTTGGCCATAAAGAAGCTAACTGCAGGATAATGTCAAAATAGATGATCAGTTTTTTAAATCCAAATCCTTTTGATATTTTAAACAATTTTAGTATAATTTATTACAAATGTCTAAATTCAAGATATATTGCAAAGAATTTTCGTTTATACATTGAAGATTCTAGTAGTAAGAAAATCAATAAAAAGGAAACAAAAATATGGAGAAAAGAAGGATACAAATCTCTTGTTGTTACAACTTTGCACACTACTAAAGAAAATTCTTGGATTATTGATAGTGGATGCTCTAATCATATGAGTAGTGAAAGAAGTCAGTTTACTACTTTTGTTGAATGGAATGGTGGTCCAATAAAATTTGGGGACAAGTCTACAGTGCCAATTCGTGGAAAAGGCACTTTGAAAATAAATGGTATGATGGAGGTAAACAATGTCTAGTTTGTAGATGGGTTAAAGTATAACTTGCTAAGTGTTAGTCAATTATGTGATAATGCTTATTCTGTAAACTTTGATGAACAAGGATGTGAGATTAGAAAGACTAACTCTAATGAAGTAATTACAAAAGGTAAATATACATAAAGTAATGCTTATGATTTGAGAGAAGTAAATAGAAAAGGTTACCTATTAAGTCAAGTTGATGAGAGCTGGTTATGGCATAGAAGATTGGGATATGTTAACTTTGACATTCTCATTAAAATTAGTTCTTTAAATTCAATTAGATATATGCCTAAGATTGTGAAACCAAAAATTACTATTTGTAAAGAATGTCAACAAGGAAAATAGACTAAAGTAAGTTTCAAATCTAAAGAATATTCAAGCTTGCAGCCCCTTGAAATAATTCATATTGATTTATGTGGACCAATCCAAACAAAAGGTTTGAAAAATGAAAGGTATTTTTTTTTGTAGATGATTATTTAAGAATGACTTGGGTTACATTCTTAAGAGAGAAATATGAAGCCTTTGAAATATTTTCAAAAAAAATTGAGCTATGGTTGAAAAGGAAAGAGGTAATAAAATTAAGTGTCTTAGATCAGATAAGTGTGGTGAGTTTCTTTCTAACAAACTCATTGCTTATTGTGAAGAGGAAGGAATTATGAGACATTATCCAATGACCAAAACACCTCAAAAAAATGGAGTGGTAGAGTGAAAGAATCAAACGGTAGAAGAAATGACTAGAACCCTACTTAATGAGTCAAAACTATCTAACAAATTTTTGGTTGAAGTTGTTCATACAACAATATATATTCTTTATAGGGTTCAACTAAGACCTCATAGAAAATAAAATCTTTATCAACTATGGAATTTTAAGCCTGCTCTGTTAAAATATTTTAATATTTTTAGAAGTAAATGTTATATTAAACAAGATGAAGAAGGTCTCAAAGTATGAGAAAGGTGTGTTTCTTGGTTATTCCTCTCACATCAAAGCATACAAATGTTACAATAATTGGTTAAGAAAAATTGTTGAATGTGTCCATGTAAGATTTGATAATGTTCCTACAACTGTTTCTACAAGTAATTCTAATGGAACAACTTCAACATCTAATAATGAAGTTATTTCAACACCTAATAATTCTATGGAATTAATAGAAGCATCATTAGATAATGCAAGTGGGATTTATTTTGAAAATAATGAAGATGGTAATACAATTGAAAGTCCATCTAAATTTTTCAAGACAAATCATCTAGAACAAATAATAATTGGTAGTAAAAATGAAGGGGTTCAAACTAGAAGAAAAGATGTCAAAAATTATAACGAAGATGCATATTTTGAAAATGCTTATTTATCTTTAATATCATAAATGGAACCCAAAACTTATAAAGATGATTGTGTATATTAATGTTGAATTAAAGCAATGAAGGAATAATTAAATCAAATCGAGAAAAAACAAACTTGGGAGTTAGTTCCATGACCTACAAACAAAAATTTAATAAGTGCTAAGTGGGCCTTAAAAAATAAACTAAATGAAAATGGTCAAATAGCCCATAATAAATCCAAACTTGTATGTAAAGGCTATGCTCAAATAAAGGGTGTTGATTTTGAGGAGACATTTACTTTGGTTGCTATACTAGAAGCTATATGCATGTTTCTTGCATTTTCAACATATAATAAATTTAAAGTATGATAGATGGATGTAAAATAAACTTTTCTAAATGGTTACTTTAATGAAGAAGCATGCATGGCACAACCAAAAGGATTTGTATGTGTAGGTAAAGAAGGGCACGTTTGCAGGCTCAAAAAGGCACTATATGGTCTTAAACAAGCCCCTAGGGCTTGGTACTCTAGACTTGATCAACATATTATTCAACATGGATTTCATAGAGGTAATGCAAGTATTAATATATACTTTAAGACTATTAATGATCAAATTTTTTTTGTGGTCATATATGTTGATGACATAATTTTTGGGGGTGATGATAAAATCTGCCAAGAGTTTGCAACTCAAGTGCAATCGATGTTTGAAATGTCAATATTAGGATAAATTTCCTAATTTCTTGGTTTTCAAGTCTCTTAATTGAAAAATGACATTTTCTTATCTCACACTATATACAAAAAAGAGATGCTCAAGAAGTTGAAGATGGATTCTTGTAAACCTATGACTACTCCTATGATTACTGGTTGCTAACTTAGTACGGATGACGAATCTCCAAGAATTGACCAAATTTGATATAGGTCAATGATTGGTAGTTTAATCTATTGGATTTGAAAAAATATGCAAATCAAATCCATAAGCCTTCAAATCACCTGTATTTAGAAAACTTATCACAGAGAAGAAAAAGACAAGAAAAGGCAAGGGTTTGGTCTGAAAATAAGAAAATTGTATTCTCAGATAAAAAGAAAATTGTTGTACAATATGATATGAATTTACAATGAGAGAGACCAAATATAAAGGCCTCAAGGAAGCTTGTAGAACAAGCTAGAAAGTGCTAGAAGATAAGCTTGACAACTAAGCATACATCCACAAAAGGTGGAATATCCTCAATCAAGGTGAGAGGATAAGTATGACTAGATAGGAACAAATTCCCATGTTGTCAACAACTCATCAACTAAAACTATTAAATAAATGCATTAACCTAAATAAACTTAAGTAATAGAATAAACAATTAATAAATAATTATTTACTCTAACATCCCCTCTTAAGTTCAACTTAGGGGAATGCCTTAATCTCACAAAAACTAAGATGAAATGCAAAATGGGTCCTGACAACAAGGTCATGTTAGGTACCCATGAGCAATGCAAAGAAATGCAACCTTTGAAAATGGGGAAAGAGGGAAAACCTTCCCCCAAAAAGAGGTAAGTACAAACACGCTGAAAAAATGAAGGAAGGAAGGAAGGCCTCAATAAGACCCCCCAAGAACAACTTCCACCGAAAATGTTCCAAGAGACTCTTTCAAAGCCATAATTACAACTAGCCCCCCCCATGAAAGACACCAAAGCCCCCCCCCCCCCCCCCCCCCCCCCAGAATAATGGAGCCCCTAGAGAAAGAATTGAACAAATGAAAATTCAATGCAGAGTAAAAAAGGGAACAGAACAAGGGAACCCCTAAATGAGAGGGAAAACTGGAAGGCCTAGATGATGCTTAAAAGAGAAAATATTGATGTTTAGTCCTTCTAACTTTGATGAAGTATGTGTTCAAGAAACCCATATTGAAGCAGGTGGAGGAAACACAAGTTCCAATTCAAAGAAAGAATTTGTTCCTCTTGAAAATAACAAGAAGGGCAAGAAAGTAGCCATAGTGAAGAAAGAGGAAGGTGACAAGTCTACTTGTTCACATTGTCAGAAGAAAGGGCACACAGAAGAAAAGTGTTGGAAATTGCATCCAGAGTTGAAACCAAAGTGGTTTAAGAATAATAACAAAGAAAAGACTATAGCTATTGTTCAAGATCTTGGATCAGATTCTAATGATGAAACAAAGATATCAGTTGTGGGTTTAAAAGGTAAAGCTTTTGTTGATTCTTCAACTAATGTTTCATGTTCTACTTCCAAAAGTCATCATGTTCCTGAAGATAGTAAAAGAAGTGAATTATTTCATATAAGGGTGATTTCAAAGAACACTAAAATTGATACATTGATAGATAGTGGATTCCAAGTTAATTTAATTTCAGAGGAAGTTGTTAAATATTTGGGATTGGAAACTAAGCCACATAAGAGACCTTATCCATTAGGTTGGGTGTGCAATGATAACAGATTATGAATAACTAAGCAATGTAGGTTAAGATTTGCAATTACATCCAAGTACATAGATGAGGTTGAGTTTGATGTGGTTCCACTTGACATATGTGAGATTCTATTGGGTAGCCCATACTTATATGATAGAAAAGCTATATTCTGCAAGGAGCATAATAGGTATCACTTATTTTAAGGATGGAATTGAATACATTGTAAAGGCTCATCATATGAAGAATAAAGGATCAATTGTAAATACAGGGCATTTGAAAATGGTTGTAAATGCAAGCAGTAGAATGACACTCATGTCTTCTACAAATAATGAGGATCAAGTCCAAGAAGAATCAAGTCTTCAACTAGTGATGGTAAAAAAGAATTTGAAAGATTCATTTTCTAATGGTGTTCCTGTGCAGGGGATCCAAAAAGTTGATATTTTTTCCATTTCATCAGTTTATTTGGTGTTGTTGCTTCTTTTTCTACTAGTTGGTATTATGTGGATGGTGGATGCATCAATGAGTATTGGTGAATGTATGGTTAATAGTGTCAACAATGCTATCTCATTTTTGTGTTTGTTTATGATGAGTCAAATACTTAGAAATCTAGCAGGCTATACAAGTGATATTGGACAAGTGAGGTGAACATGCTCTCACTTTCATTCTATGTAAAAATAGACTTTTGGAGGTCCAAAAGCTTCTTAGTGGGGAGGAATGATCCAAGTGGATCTAGAAAGACTAAAATTTTCATAGTCTCAAAATCTCTCAAATTCAACATCATTCCAAAGATCTCAAAAAAATAGACCCGACATAACTTGGACGAGGTCAAAAAGATCTCACATGCAAAAGTTATGCTCAGTCAAAGGTTTGGTGAAATCAACAAATTAGAGGGCTCAGAAAAAGGTTAAAAAAAAAGTCATCAAAAAGGGTCAATATTGGTATCATTGCGAAGAGTTTTTTAAAAGCTTTCCAACGGTGTTTATTTCATCAAAATTTGAGATAAAATGTGGAAGATATTGTAGAATTATGTTTACCTCAGAAAAAGGAGCTCCCTATTTTAAAGTGCCCCTATTTTTGTGGGTCTATATTTCCTAACAAATTAGCCACAAACTTCTTCTTTTTTAAATGTGATTTACCATCCCTAGTTTAAAGGGTTGGATTATGAACCCCTGTAAAATAGCAAGCTCTATTCTTTGCTATAATTAAGGATACAAATCCTTTAAATGATTTATAATTTTTGTAGATAAATTCCAAGAAGGATTTCATGAACTACTTATAAATCATTCATTCCTTGGAAATTATATTTTTGTAAGATATTATTTTAACAGGGAGATTATTATATAAAAATGGAAGATTTGTAACTATTATGGTTTTCACCATAATAGGAAAATAAACTTGTATAAAAGGGGGATTATTTTCCATTAGAAGGGGAATTAGTCTATGGCAAGAAATTAGACTTTGGGAATTAGTCCTTCAGAAAAAAATAGTCTTGTGGAATTTTTGTAGAGAGAGTTTTTGTAAAGAAAGGAATAGTTTTTCCTTGTGAGAGAATTTATAAGCACGAAGGTGTTGTCTAATGCCTTCAAGTGCATATAAGAGACTATGAATGTTTGAAGCTTCTATTTTGTAACAAAGTGTTTTTCTTGGAAGAATTAATAGAGTAGTCCCTTGATTGAGAAGTGGACTCGGAGACGTAGTCCTACCCGAATAAACTCTGTATCAAATTATTTTCATCTCTTCTATCTCTTTCTTATTTCTGTCATTTCCTTTTTAGTTATGTTCTTTATTTTATGTTATTAAACACATTGTTAATTTTAAGTGTTTAATGCATAAATTTTCTTGTAATTTCAACAGTTTAAGATACATAACCATGCACTTACTGCAAGAATCAGGAATTTAAATCTATATTTTGGATTAAGTTATAAAACTTGTAAATCTTAGTTTATAGATGAGAGGAGCACTTGAATCTATTATCCAAGGGACCTGTGAAGAGCATGCAAAGGATTCCTGTAATGCATGACCCTTTCCAAGATCTATTGTAGATGTCAAAGATGTGGAAGAAGACAGAAAAGCAGACCCCTATGAGGTAGAAGAGGATGGAGAGGAAACAGTACTCTTCTGAAGAAGAGCTTGCAAATCTGTAATTTTTTTCTCATAGCCATCAAATCTCTTCTAAAAAAAAGTGCCTCATCATGAGATCCTTTCCAAAAATAGGAACAGGTAGGAGTCTCAATCTTCTTTTTCTCCTTCTTCTTAGAAGATGATGATGAACTAGTAGAAGAGGAATTTAATATCTGCTTCAACTTTTTCTCTTGTGTATCCTTGGCAAGCAATACCTGTGACTGTGAACCTAAAAGTGAATCCATCTAATTGATCTTAGACTATTCAAAAGTTAATCAATCACAAAATATCTCAAATGAAGGTATCCTATGTCTATCACCCAAGGCATCTGTAGTGGAGTAGAAAGTAGAAGAGAAGATTTGATATTGGCCTTGCAACTAGGGGAGCATTAAAAAGATACACTCATCATCAATCTTGTTTTTCCCAAATCCCTGCAAAAGTGTATGCAGAGATTTGAACTTCATCAAGAAGTCCTCAATGGTGGGGAAGTTAGTAGGTGTCAATGATGTCAACTCTGCATCAAGCTGAAGTGCCCAAAACTCATTCACTGTGCCAAAAAAAAGACTAAAATTTTGTCCAAATAGCCCACAGAGTGGTCAAACCATCCAAGTGAAATAGAAGACTATCTAAGATGTTCAGTGCAATCAATCCCATGGCCTCATCTATTTTATTCCTATGTTGAAGAACCTCAAAAGGGCATGTTAGAGTAGGTTGGTTCTCATCCAGACATGACCATAAGCCTCTTGACATGAGAAGCCTTGTCATTTGTGCCTTCAAGGTTTGATAGTTGTGTGGTGTTAGCCGGGTCACAAAAGGATCTGACATTGAGAGAAGAAGATGGAAATAAAAGGGTCTATTCTGAGGTGAATTGCAGAAAAGAAAATGCTCCCCCCACAATGTATTAAGATATCCCTCAAATACCAAATAAACAACTATAGAAAGCACAAAAAACTAAGAAAAGAACCTGGATTCTAGATGCAGAGAGGGAGGAAACTGAAGCCTCCACTTCAACACCAAAAATAGGAGCTCAATATTACTCCAAACTAATTCTAAATTTGGAAATTAGACAACAAATCATGCAATTTTTTAAAAAACAGCATTGAAATATATGTCCATATGAGCTCGAATGAAACCTTTGAAGGTGCAAAAATAGGATTTTCAAGTTGTAAAAAAATTCAAGAACAGAGATGTCAAACTTCCTGCACCAATGTGTAGATCACAAAATTCTACCCCAAAACAAAAACAAAAAATTGCTCAAAAAAATGAGTCCATATGAGGGAGATATCGATGTTTGAAAATCACCTTTGTAGTTATTTTTTCTGAATCGCCATCGTCGCACCTCCAAAAAATGTTAGATCTATTATTTCAAATCCTCTTTCTCCTTTTTCTCCAAATACTGAACAAGCTATAATAAATTTGGCTCTGATACCATGTTGGATTTGAAAAAATATGCAAATCAAATCCTTAAGCCCTTGAATCACCTACACATAGAAAACTTGTCACAGAGAAGAAAGAGACAAGAAGATGCAAGGGTTTGGTTTGAAAATAAGAAAATTGTATTCTGAGATAAAAAGTAAATTATTGTAAAATATGATATGAATTTACAATGAGAGAGACTAAATATAAAGGCCTCAAGGAAGCTTGTAGAACAAGCTGGAAAGTGCTAGAAGATAAGGTTGACAACTAAGCATATGCCCATAAAGGGTGGAATATCCTCAATCAAGGTGAGAGGATAAGTATGACTAGAGAGGAAAAAACTCTCGTGTCGTCAACAAATCATCAAATATAACTATTAAATAAATGCATTAACCTAAGTAAACTTAAGTAATAGAATAAATAAATAATTATTAATTATTTACTCTAACATAATCTATCTCACAAAACCTAGACCAGATATAACGTAAGAAGTAGGTATGGTTTCTCGATTTCAAGTTGCTCCTAAAGTTTCTCATCTTAAGGTAGTGAAGCATATATTCAAGTATTTACAAGACACTTATGAATTTGGTTTATGGTACCCTAATGATGATCAATTTTCTATTGTTGCATATACAGAAGCTTATTATTTAGGTGGTATGGATGATAAATGCAACACTAGTGGGGGAACATTATTTTTGGGTAATAGGTTGGTTGAATGACTAAGAAAGAAATAGAAATCCATGATAATTACTACTATTGCAAATGAATATATTTTTGTCGTAGCATATTGTACCCAAGTTTTGTGGATGAAGAAAACATTGTTGGGCTTACAAATTGTTTTCAATGGGCCTATTCCTATATATTGTGATAATACCACTACCATTAATATTTCTAAAAATCTTTTTTAATATTCTCATACTAAACACATTTCCATATGTTATCATTTTTTGAAAGAACATGTTGTTGATGGTGAAGCGTGTTTGAAATATGTGAATACTATACAATAGGTGGCATATATTTTTACTCTTCCCTTACCTACAACTACTTTTTAACATTGTCAAGAAGCACTTGGTGTTGTGCCTATGCCACATTAAGTTCTTTCCACAAGGCATAGACTTTGGGGGAACATTATTGTGTTATCTTTTATCCTAAACCCCTTGTCATTGATGTCAAAGGGGGAGACAATTATCATGTTTTAGTTGTTCAAATTTTGATAGTGAGTTAGATTATTTCAATTTATAGTGGTATTTATTCAATTTTTAACAGAGATTTTGAGAGGCTTGTTGGTTTGGCATTTACATATGTTTTTCCATCAATGACAGGAAGAGATTGTTAGCAATGTCATTGATTTCAATACAATAATTATAATGCTGGAATACTAATAACATATAGGTGTGTTTTTAGAATGTCTTGTGATTCACTTATTGCAAAATCCCCTAAAGAATGTTCAAATGGAAATTTTTGTTTGCAGACTATTGTGTGTAATAATAGCCATCTTCATATTAACCTTCCATACAATTAAAAACTCTAGCAAACACCTAGGCATCAAATATAATTCAAATATAAAGCTATCAGGCTGGAAAATTAGTAGAGACATTGAAATGGTGTTTGTTTAAAATGAATTGTCACCTTCCTAAGAAAAATGGTAGCTTGACCAAGAGGAACAAAATCCATAAGTTTAGTTAGAATAATAGTCACTTTCATTTTTTAAACAATTTATTGTTCTAGTTGCTTTCAAGCCATACATAATCTTGCTCTTCAGGCTATGGAAATAGTGGACAAGCAAAAGGAAAAAACATAAGTCTCAAAGTGCTCATCATTATTGTGAATCCGATGAATGACTTAAAGTGCATAGTTGCCAAAAATTTGAAGACTTACAGAGATAATTTAGACAAAGTCTTAAAAATGAACATTATATTCAGAATTAAGGTACATAATCTACTAATTCTAAAAGAGAAGAACATGATATTCAAAATCAACATATTGCATCCATATTTATGAGTATTATTACTTGAAATTTTGGAAGAGTATTGATGTATTCGTATCTCCAGTCTGTAAATAAAATTTAATGGTGTGTGTGTATGTGTGTGTGTGCGTGCGTGTTCGTGTGCATGTGCGTGTGCGTGTGCGTGTGCGTGTGCGTGTGCGTGTGCGTGTGCGTGTGCGTGTGCGTGTGCGTGTGCGTGTGCGTGTGCGTGTGCGTGTGCGTGTGCGTGTGCGTGTGCGTGTGCATGTGCGTGTGCGTGTGTGTGTGTGTGTGTGTGTGTGTGTGTGTGTGTGTGTGTGTGTTGTACATATAAACTATACTTAAATTTAAAGAGTTGAAACTTAACTGGATTGTATTCCAAATTGGTAGATTTGACATTTAGATTGAAAGGAGTGGTTACTGAGTAGAAGGATTTGTATTCATAAGGCTTGGAGCACTTCAAGCTTTAAAATAAGTTATTGTTTGGTTGGATTAGGACAGTAGATCCTAGCCACCATATGTTGGTGGTGTTTCCCACAGGTTGGGTTTCCATGTTACATCTTGTGCATTAAATTTGTGAATGTGCTATTAATTTATGTTCTTTCAAAATTAATCATATAATAAAATATAAAGTAGTAAAATTAGTGGTATATATGTGTTCTACACCCCCCTCTTAGTAGTATATCTATGTTCTACACAAATATCAAAGAAGAGGGTTGGTCAACATTTTAAACCTAAGTGGTCATGGTGGTACTGCAAAGAATGAAACTGGTAGTGGTTCTTGTACTGGTAGTGGCAATGATGATGAAATTAACTTTGGCATGCATATTGAGAGTGAATATGAAGAAAATATAGCACATGCTTAAATGTTATATGAAGTTGATGGCAAGGATTCTGATGATAGTGATGATGAGCTAATGTGGTAACCATACAACTTCTTTGTGAGTCAAGTAGTAGGCTAGTAGCTCTGATCTTATCAATTTCTATTCAATTTCAAATTAATTTATGTGCAATTAATGTTTATAGATAAAAAAAATATTAAATGCTTTATTGTGAATTGAATTGTGAATTTCTATTTAATTTAATTTTGTCAAAGTTATACATCTCTAAAGAGTAAAGACTAAGACTCTATCTACTAAGTAATTATGTTTGTAGATTCTAGAAGTCAATTTATACCCTTATTTGTGTTATAGATGTTTTAAAAAAATTAGACATGTTGACATTGTTGAGATTTTCATTGATGCTTCATTATAGTTTCTTTCAAAAAATTGTATGATAATTCAACATGTAACATAATCTATTTAACAAACATTATACATTTAACATTAGTGTCTCTATGTAGAAATCTTAGTTTAGAGCCTAGAGAAGTAGAATATTAAAACCCTTTGCAAATGACCCTAAATTCCCTTTTATAGATACAAGGGAGAAACAAAAGCTATAGGTCATTTTGTAATTGTATATGATTAGTACTACATTATGTGTGTACATTTCCAATTGTACATTTTTTAAAGTAGGACTAGGGAAGAAATTCCGATTTCTCTAGGTAGTAGGATGAGTGCTCCATCTATCTTGATTCTTGATTCTTGCAACAATTAAAATAAAGTTGAAATTAAATTAAAATTATAAAGATCAACAAGTAACAGAACATTTATATTACTGTCACTTACTAACTAGTTAGTACTATGATTGGGTAGATGACCCAAGGAGGTTTTCTAGGGAACTCCATTGTGCATCATTTGGAAGCTTTATTTTATTTAGGTTGTACATAAATAGTTTTAACCTCATAAATAGTGCATATGCCGAAGAGATATTTTCATATGAATCAAGCAATTTATTCATAGTTTCATTCAATGTTGACAATGGTTTGATGCAACTCGCAATTCATCTAGAGTGATTTCCTTAGGAAAGTTTCCTAAATCAAAGTTCATGATGTTCTACAACTCTTTCATATAATCTTCTCTTCCTAGGAATTTTTCTTTTGATTCAGTTGATAGAAATGCTTTAGAATAACTGGGGGGGGGGGAGGGTGAATCAATTATTCAAGGTCCAAATGTCCCAATAAAACTTTTCATCAAGTAAAGTGATCCCATCAAATTTTTCATTCATCCAAGCTTAAACTTTTCCTACTCAACAAGTTACTGTAAATCAACATGCAAGCATAACACATGAAGAATCAACACATAACACAGTAATTTACATGGTAACCTAATTTGGAAAAAATCACTAGTAACATGCTACTCAATTCTCACTCTTCTAAAGTGATGCCCTGTGAAAGGCCTGCCCTGTTAAAGGCTACAACACACTGTTAAATGTGACCTAGTTAAAGGATTTTACCATTGAGTTAGAAGTGGTCTTGGTTAGAGGACTTTAGAACATTCACTTGGAATGACATCCTATTAAAGGATTTACAAATGGTTGTTAAACCAATCTAGGTCCATAGGATTTTACCCTAACTAATACAATTGCTAGAGATTAACAATAAGGGGTTTTGACTTGATTATAGTTCACAATTTATCTTGCAGATTTTAGATTTCTATTTAGCTCACAACATTTTCCTAGCTTTCAATCTCTTCAACTCTGATAGCTTGTTCTCCTTTTTTAAGCTTTATCTCCTTGAGTCTCCATGCTCATTGTATCAATGCAATCTCTATGTGACCATTTATTAAAGTAGAGTCTCTATGCTCTATTCTTCTTCACCTTGATGTCTTCTCCTTGACACCCTTCAACCACTTCACAATTTGGCACACCAACAACTCTTGCTTCTTGACCTATAACTCCTTAAATAGAAGTCTAAAAAATGATTTTCCCACTTGATTCTTCCCTCCTTTAATTTTAGTTCAAATGGATTAGGTAGGTTTCAATGAATATAACCCATATCTTTTCCTTTCTAAAAACATCATGAAGAATCCTCTTAAATTTTCTCAAAAATGATTTACTTAAAATTCTGTGCCTCCAACTCATCATCCTTATCCTCCATCTGGTTCACAAAATTCAAGGTAACAACATTGTTAGCTCAAATTTGGTGAGTCTTTGACTTTTCAAATAATGCAATAGCTCGACACTATTGAAATTTTGGTGCTCGGCACATACTATGTTACTTGGCATCAACTACATTTTACTAATGCTTGGCAGCTATTGTGGATACACTAAGCTTCCACTAAGTTCTTTTGATACTCAGCACCTGTTACTTTGCTAATCTCCTAAACACACTCGGCTCCTATATTACTCAGCACACACTGAATTTTTCATTTTCTTGGCACTAACTAAAAATCTACTCAGCTCTAACTAGCTTGGTCGGCACTCACTAATGAACTTAGTTAAGCTCTATAGTCAAACTTATTGCAACTTATACTTTTAAAGTTTCTAAGTGTGGCCAACCTCTATATCTTTAAGTATATTATCAATACACCATTTTTCCATTGTCTTAACTGATCCTTGTACTTCATTACAAAACCATAATTCAACCTTTCCCTTAGGTACTTTTGTTACATCTTATTGATTAAATCCTCTTCATCAATCAAGTAAGTGATAGTACTTGGATCTTATAAGCAATTGTCATTCCAACAAATAGCAGGTTTGACATTAGTGACAAAACAATGATTGAAAACATTCTTTACCAACAATTTTTCTTCTTTGATAGTACTCTTTTTCAATCAAATTCCAACAATCTCCCTCTTTGGCATTGATGGAAAATCAAATTGGTCAACCAACTTATCAAAATGCTAACTAGGTTAAAATAGTAAATCAAATTTCAAAAAGAAAAATGTGTTATCATTAGTTTTCACATCTCCCTCTCTACTCTTCTATCCTGATTACTTTACTTATGCTTCTCCCTCTTAGTTGTTGTTTCCTTTCTCTTTCCTTTCTACTATATCTTCCTAAACATCCTTTTTCTCCCTCTTTTATGTGGCTTACCACTATTCACTTTGATCTTATACTATTCTTGACTCCCTCTTGCATTATTTTTCTTCAGGATTCATTGATCATGTTCTGTCATTTTGGTTTATCAGCTACTTCTCCCTTTATCCATTTGATCCTATAGATTTGATCAGTTTCTTGCTACTTCTCCCTCTTTGACAATAATGCCAAAGACATATTATCTCAACATCTCAACATGTAGGAGTAGCATTTGCTAGTATTTTAATTTCTCCCTCTATCACCTTGCTCGTGACTTTTTTGGAATTTCAATACTTTGATTACTTTAGGCAGAATCCTAAAGTAAGTATCCTCTGCATCAATGTGTAATATTTGAACAATCAACTCATTTGATGTAGGGCAATCTTGCTTTTGCTTCAAGTAGCCTTGGATATGGGCATCACCCCTAACTTACCTCTAAGATACTCAAATGCATCTTTAGGTAATGCTTTTGTGAAGATGTTAGCAATTTTTTCTTTTGAACTGACATATTTCATCCCCGCTTGCTTGTCTTCCACCAATTCTCTTACATAGTGATACTTAATTGCAATATGCTTTATTTTTGCATGCATCACATGATTCTTTGATATGTTGATTGCACTTGTGTTATCACAATAGAGTATCATAGGTTCAGTTACCTCTTCCTTCATACCTTGCATCAGATGTTTGATCCATACAATATTGGTGTAGTTAATAGTAGCAGCAACATACTCAGCTTCTGCTATGAACTGTGAGGTGAAACTCTATTTTTTGTTGGTCCAAGTAACCAATATTTTACCTAATTAAAGTTCTCATCAGTGTAGGATTTAAACTCAAACTTTTCACTCTTGTAATATAAGCCAAAGTCATCAGTTCCTTTTAGGTACCTCAATATTCTTTTTACTACCATCAGATGATTTTCTCTTGGATTTGTAGAAAATTTAGCCTCTATTCCAATAGATAATGCAATGTCTAGTCTACTATGTACAACATACTACAACTTTTCAATCATTGATCTATACAATGTCTAATTCACTTCAACTAATTCATCATTCTTGGATAGCTTATGTCCTATTACCATTGGTGTGCTGACTAGTTTTGAATCTTCTAGGCCAAATGTCTTGAGTATCTCCTTAATGTAATTTGATTGGGTCACAAATATGTCATGCTTTAGTTAATGAACTTGCAATCCAACAAAGAATTTTATTTCTCCAAACACTCACATCTCAAATTCATGTTTCATCTTATCGGCAAAATCTTTGCATAGGGCATCTTTTCTTCCAAATATTATATCATCAACAAAAATTTTAGATATCAAAATGTCTTTACCTTTTTTTGCCTTGATGTACAAGTTTCTATTGTCATCTATTCTCTCAAATCCTATCTTCACAAGATATTTGTGTAGTCTCTCATACTATGCTCTAGGTTCTTGCTTCAAACCATGGAGTGTTTTATGCAGTTTGCAGATCATATCCTTGTTGTTGTCATCAACAAAACCCTCTAGTTTTTCTATGTAGACTTCCTCTTCTAGTATACCATTTAGAAAAGTAGACTTTACATCTATTTGGTAGACTTTAAAACCTTTATAAGAAACATATGCAATTAGTGTTCTCACTCCTTCCATTCTTGCAATAGGGGCAAATGTTTCCATATGGTCTAGTCCTTCTTCTTGTGCATAACCTTTGCAAACAAGTCTAGTCTTATTTCTTGTGATATCACCATTCTCATCAAGATTGTTCCTAAACACCCATTTGCTACCAATCACATTCTTATCACCTGGTCTTGGAACTAAGGTCTAGGTTTTGTTCTTTTCAATCTGATGTATCTCCTCTTCCATAGCTTTATACTAGTCATCATCTTGTAGTGCATCCTTTACTGTTTTAGGTTCAATCTTGCTCAATAGACATGATTCATTCCTTAATTTTTTCCTTGTCATTGGTCTAGCATCCTTTTCACCAATGATTTATTCTACAAGGTGATGTCTTTTCACATATCTGGATAGTCTTGGTTTTGTGTTTCTTTCCATGTTTGATCTTTCATTTGGTTCTGTCTTTCTTTCCAAAAAAAAAAGAGAACGTTGCTCATTTGGGTAATTTGTATGTTCAAAATCCAAGCTTAAATATTTAATGTCATTATGGTCATATGAATGGATTCTTTTCCTTAGAACACATCATCTTCAAAATCCTATATGAAATCTATATGACCATTTCATTTCTTCAATATGCCCTATGGATGTCCCTATCTAACTATATATCTTTTAATTGCATATAATAACTAATTTATGTGCTTTTTCATGACTATGTTTGACATATTTATAGATTTGCAGACAGGAGCACGCTGCATGAATGTCTCCTTGCTAGGGCTTCATTGCAGGATTTTGATTTGAGCAATGAGTTGGTAAATGACAAGGATCATGGGTTGGTGAGTTTTTGTGTTTGGCTAGATGCAAAAAAGGCATTCTACACAGGGGTGTAAAATTTATGCCATTACAAATTGTAATGGTAGGAGAAGATGATATCATAATGTTTTTTGTTGCATAGTTATTTGATACATTGATAAGAAATCATTAAATGATAGTTAGAGTTAGTGAACTACGTTATTACATGATGACGATGAAAAGAATATAGGAACATTTGGGTTTGGTGCTATAAAATAAACCTGTAGTTTAAGCAAATGATATTTAAGGTTCTTATTATGTGATTCATTAATGTACCTAGATGGTTAGATATGTTATAGTAGCGCTACTCAAGTAGCGACTTTAAGAAACCCATAAAGGACCTAGGATTAAGTTAATTATTTTCCATTTATGTTTTATGAATAGTTATGTTATGTGATGATATATCCATAATTCCGCTTTCTTAGAATGTAAATTGAACTTAATGTTAAAATAGAAGCTCTAATCATATGTAATGAATATGTAGTTGATTGTTTAAACAAAATATTTGCACCTTTATTTTGGCTAGATTAGTGTCGTCGTCTTGGGTTCCTTAGTGGGGTGTTGCAAAAATAGTCCAAACAAAAGAATGGAAGCAATCTGATTTTCTGTCTTCCAATATTTTGCAGCTTGAAAATCTATCTAAATAGTACAATGGATCAGCTTTGACTCTTGTTGAATCTCTTTCTAGGTATATTGGCTCTGTGTTATATTATAAAAATTGACATACTTTAAATGTATCACACACATCAGGTAGTTGTTCGCACCAACATGATGTATTTTTAAAAATGAACAAAGTATTATTCTCTAAAGAAATTAGTGAAATTTACAATAGACATGGAAATGTTGTTGATATTGGCCTCAAATAATTTGACTTACCAATCATTGTAAAAAGGCAATGATGAATGTAGATATGCATTTCTTTGGACAACCCAATCAATACAAATGAACTGTTAACTATATCAGTGTTGAATTTAACAATTAAGGGACAAGACAACATAAATTTATATTTTTGTTTCCAATTCATGAAAAAGATGATTGATACATGCGTTATTGCCCATAGACAAATGCTTATGCTGCTTTGGAACATTTCTGATAGAGTACACTAATATACATTGTAACATTTGTGTTTTGAGTAGAAATACATCTCCTCCCTATAATTAATTCTTTTAATGAGAGTAGAAATATTTCCATATCTCTCCTATCTCCTCCCTAAAATTAATTCTTTCTCCCTAAACCTAGCAACATCCCCTGTAATAAACAGAAACAACTATCCTAAAAAGAGAAAAACTCAATTTGCAGTCACAAAAAAATCTCCTAATAACAAATCAATTAGTAGTTAATGGTTCATTACACCATCCTCTTTATTTTTACAAAATTTTGAACTCCTGGTTCAAAGAACTCATGAACCCAAGCACCATGGCTCGCCCTTCCACCACGTTAGGTACTTCTGCAATCTTTCACAATATTTGTTCCACTGCTTTCAAGGCTATAAATTACTTTTCTTTGCCAAAATGTTCCCTTTCTATTTTCTCAATTTCTTGTGGGCTCAGACTTACCACTACTTGTCCTCTATTGAAATGTGTTTCTAGTTATTCACATCCCTTGTTCAACTTTTTATTGCCCCTGTACAGAAACAATCAAAATCAGAAATCAAGTAAAGGGATCATAGGCAATCAAAAATAGAAATCAAGTAAAGGGATTAGAAATGCCCCATAGTGTTTCCTCCTTCCCTATTGCATGCTATTTACATAGGCCTTCCAATTATCCTTTATAGTTTGTATCTTTCCCATGTCTTTCTCTATACAGACAATCAGGAGTCCATTTTCTTCTTCATCTATGTATGCTGGCATATCATCTTTTGGCATGCTCACAATATTCTACCACTCAGACACAGCAAGCTGATAATTGATTCAAATTCAAACTCCACACTGAGATTTGTCAAATTGAAAAAACCATGAAATCTTTAGATTTCTAAGGATGTAAAATTTGTCTCAAGCATCTTTTACCAAATAAACTTTGAAAACACAATAAACTAATCAAATAAAAGCTCAATAAGTATGCATTGATCACATGAGAGTAATTAAAAGATTTTGATCGCATATTAACTCTATTGAGGGTACTACTAGCTTCCAGTTCAACTTGGAAGAAGTTTTTTTAAAGTTCCTAATGGTCTTGACATTGTTTATCACCACACTTATCATTTTTCTTTATGGTACCTCTAGTTCTTGTGTTTAGACCAACATCCCCCTTAGTAGTCATCATAGAACCAAAACTAATTGTGACATGTATGCAAAATGTGGAAATATAGACGAGGCACATGAACTCTTTGAACAAATTCATCTAAGAAATGTGGTATCATGGAATGCCATGATTGCATGATATGTACAAAATGGATTTTTTGAAAAGGCTTTAGAAACTTTCAAGAAAATACTATTGCTAATGATTTATTGTTGCTCTATTTGGTATTTGATGATTTTCCATGCTTAAACATTTAATGTCATTATGGTCATATGAATGGATTCTTTGCCTTAGAACACTATCATCTTCAAAATCCTATATAAAATCTATATGACCATTTCATTTCTTCAATATGCCCCATGGATGTCCCTATCTAACTATATATCTTCTAATTGCATATAATAACTAATTTATGTGCTTTTTCATGACTATGTTTGACCCATATAATTGTGATCTCTCTAGCACTATGATGTCATTTAATATGTCATGCTAAAGCTTGTAAATTTTGTTCCTTTTGCCATGTCATGTAATATGTCTTGCCTTGTAGCTTATATGTTTTGAAATTTTTGTTAAGCCTTGTAGCTTATATAATTTGATTGCTAGAGAGCTTCTAGAGCTAAGCAATAAGACCATTGCATGAGTTATAGTTGTGCACTTTGGTATGAAAATTGTATATTTTTTAATCTAATGTATATTTTAACTAGACTTTTAGCTTATATGTTTTGAAATTTTTTTTAGTGGCTTATTGTTGTAAGGTCTCTTGAAATAAGACCTTCAAGTGGTTGATCAAAGTTTTACAAATAATTTTATCCACAAATTTGCCTAGAGCAATTGATTGAATGTTATAAAAGGTGATTGGGTTAAATGTCTTAGGAATAAAGTCAAAGAAAGTATTTTTGAAATATTAAATTATTTAACTGAGTCTAAGAAGATTTGTGTACTTTTGATAGTTTTTCTTAGTTTGTGAAAGTTGTAGACCAAAGTTTTCATAGCTCAATTTTTGCTTCCTATGAAGAACGATCATGTCAGATAATATAAGTGAAGAACAAAATAGGGAGAGAATCGCTAGATTGTGGTCTAACTTGAAAAGAAAAGGTGATGAAAAATGTTATTGTCCTTGCAAAATTTGTAAGGGCTTAAACCGTAGAAGATTTCTAATCAAAATAGTTAAGAGACATTGTAGGGAGAATTGTCACATTGAAGAGGGGCATGACTATCATCCACTGGTAAGTTGTTCATTATATCATTTTAAAAATTTATATACATATGAAATCACTTGATGATGAGTTGATGATCATGGTTTATTTATGTTAATCAATTTTATATAGGTTGATCTCCCCAGGTAAGTACATGATATGAACCACAACAATCCAAAGAATATGGTTTTCGAAGTGGAGGAGCATGGAGGTGTGAATATCCAAGGTGAAGATAATGATCCCATGGAAGATGACTATGATGTACTAGAAAACACAATTGAAGATGATGGTATAAATAAATTGATCCATGACACATTTAGTCCAAGTGTATCTGATCATGATGATGATGATAGCCTTGATGTACCTCTACTTGAGAAGGCATACGAGCCCCTATACAAAGACTCCCAAAAAACTCTTCTCTTTGTTGTATTGTTGTTGTTGAACTTGAAGGTTATGAATAGTTTATCAACATAACAATGTCACATATGTTAAGGTATGTCATATATGTCTTTATAGTTAACAAAGGGTGAATAATGTACCACTAATATTGTTTATATTAACAACTTATATTTTTACTGTAGATTGATAAGCGAGTTTCTGTTACCACCATCAAATATTCTGCCTCGCTCATATCGAGAATTATCTGTTGTTATGAAAGATATTGGAATGGAGTATGAAGCAATGCATGCTTGTCCCAATGATCATATTATATATTATAAAGAACATGAATTTGCAACACAATGCCTTGTATGTCATACCAGTAGATATCGAATAGATCGACTAACAAAAAAGGTGCCTCAAAAGGTTCTTCGTTACATCCCCATTATGCTACGGATGCAACAATTATTTAGGTGTAGTAGCTTGGCTCAATTTATGGATTATCATGCATGCAATAGAAGTCGAGATGATGTTATTCGAATCCCTGCAGATGGTTTTGGCATTTATGCACATAGAGGAAAAGTGGCAACACTTCAAAGAAGAACCTCATAATCTTAGGCTTTCATTGGCATCGGACGGTGTCAATCCATTTGGAGAGATGAGATCTATTTACTCGGTGTGGCCTATTTTTGTTATCAACAATAACATTCCTCCATGGATGTCAATAAAGAGGGAGCACATTATGTTGGTAATGATTGTTCCAGGTATCTTATCATTTGATAGTTATTAATTTACATTTACTTACAAATTTTGCAGTAAAATGGTCACAATAATTATGTAATGTTACTGTTCATTCAAGTAGGTAAATATCAAGTTAAAGATATGAATGTATATATTGAGCCTCTTATCAACGATTTGGTGGAGTTATGGAATAGTGTCACTATGTATGATGTGTTTAGACCAATAAGACAAAGACAATTTCAATTCCATGCAATACTTGCATGGACAATACATGATGCCCCAGGGCTAACACATTTTTGTGGTATGTTATAGTCAATTCAAGTTGCACACGATAATTCTAATTATAAAAATCAACATATTTAATAATCCAATTATATCATTATCTTGCAAGTCTTCAAACAAAGGGAAAATTTGCATGTCCAGTTTGTGGTCCAAAGATGAAATCTCGTCATTTAAAAAGTTTAGGAAAGCAGGTGTTTGATGACTGTAGACACTTCCTCCACAGGAATCATAAGTATCAAAGTATGGAAAAACATCTTTTCAATGGGAAAGAAGAGACTACATCAAAGCCACGAAGAATGACACCTTCCCTATGGAAGTTGGAATATAATAGAATTAATCATCGAGGTAATGTCGTTCCACCTAATGGTTTATGTTTGTAATTTATATATTTCTATTGTGATTTTTGTTTACTAATTGTGTAATTGATGATCGTGAAGGTCATCAAGGCAATATTGACAACCTTCCAAAGGGACTAAAAAGCTATCCCAGACAATTTAGTAGGTTGCCCTACTACGAGCACTTACAAATTGTGCATTTGTTTGATACTATGCATATTGGAAAGAATATAATAGAGACATTGTGGAAAATATTGGATGGAAGGTGTGTCAAAGAAAAAATTGTCAAAATTTGTAATGACATTCATGAATCCAATCATGCATTGAAAAATTTCATTCACTCAAATAGAAATAGAGATCAGATTAATATAAGTGCCCTTCCTTGGTTATTAACCTAGCAGCAAAGTGATGCCATAAAAGAAGTCATACGAAAAATTCAATTTCCCACAGGATTTGCTGCGAACATAAACAATCTCATATAAAAAAAAAGTGAGTTTGGGCCAGGGCTCAAAATGCATGATTGGCATACTTTCATCAAGGTAAGTTATGTTCTTCTGTATTTACAATATATTCATAAACTACGTGTACTATTCGTTATGTTATGTTAGAAAATAATGAAATAATTAGTTTATAATTATTGCAGTATGTGCTTCCTCTATCTCTCCCAGAGCACTTCAACAATAACATCAAACAAGTGATATATGATCTTGGAAAATACATGAGGTAAGCAGTAATATTTTTTCAATTTGTTGTATATATTTATTCTATTCACAATTTTTTTTTCTTGCTATGTAATCTATTGTATATTATTTTGTAAAGTCTTGTATCTATATATTTTTTGTGACTTGAATCTCTTCATGTAGGTGGTTTTCATCTAAAGAAATCCATAAAAAGATATAAACTATTGGAAGAGAAGAATCCCTCATTTACTGTGTGAAATGAAAAAGTGTCTACCTCCAATTTTTTCAATGCATAGGAACACTACCTCATACACCTAGTTGAGGAGATTGAATTATGTGGACCTGTACACACTAGGTCAATGTGGATGGTTAAGAGGCACTTGAAATCTTTGAAGGCTTTGGTTTGACAAAGAGCACATCCTGAGGGTTCTATGGTAGAGGGATATATGGTATACCAGACTATGGTGTACATTACTGAATATCTTCCTAAGTTTGCATCAAATATCCATGTAGATCGCATTTGGGATCTCGAGCCTTTTAAAAAATTAGAAGGGGAGTACTTGATGGGGAAAGATACATTGAGGAAAGTGAGAGGTAATAAATTATAATATTTTATTGTAATAAATTATTTCTTAATCTTCAAAATAAATCGGTTTTAAGTTGTCTATTTTTTTTTGTACAAGTGCTCGAGAGTGGGATGCACTACATTTGTATATTGCAAACAATCTTGATTGGATGACGGTATGGATTGAACGATGTCAACATTCTAGTTGCACATTAACATGGGAAGGTGTAGCTTCATTGGTTAAAGAAGCTCATTGTAATGGAGATTCCAATGTTATGCAAAGGGAAATAGATTTAGCATGTGGTTTAAGAGATTTCTAGGTATGTACAAATTTATTAATCACTCGTATGTTTATCAACTCATGATACAATAATTTTGACATGTTTCACATATTATTGCAAGTCAAACACCACAAGGCTATGTTCTGTAATGGTCAAAATTTTTGCATCAAAGTGTTGGATGACACAAAGAAAAATTGTGATTCAGGAATAACTACAGTCTTTCGAGTGACTAATATTTCATCTAGAAATGACTTACATCCTCGAGAGTCTAAAAATTGATACTATGGAATTTTGGATGATATACTTGAGTGTGACTTTAGTTCCTTCAAATTAGTACTCTTCATTGTCAAATGGTACAAGCTACAACTTAATCCAAATGATCCTGATAGAACTGTTATTGAACATGATAATGGATTTACAATGGTTAATACAAGGTCATTTGAACCAGTTGGGGATGAGCCCAATGTTCTTCCAAGCCAATGTGAGCAGGTATTTTACTCAGAGCTTCCACATAAACCAGGTTGGTTATTTTTTCTGACATGAACTGAGAGGAAGTCCTATAAAGTATAATGCGATGGAAGAAGAAGATACCGAAGCCATCGTAATTTGCAACTAAAAAATAGCGACGTCTATTACTGTCACAGTGGTGACACATTGTGGTCATAATTGCGACACATAACCGTTGCAAATCGATGCCAAATGTATTAGTGTCCTCATATATGTTGCTATCATTGGATGCATGTCTTTCTTTTCTACTATTCTTCTTTGATTTTACCTCCTTAGTGTCTTTCAATGTCAGCTTGGCCTTGAAAGCAGATTCAAGATTCTTAGGTCTGTAGTTATCAAAGTTGGACAATTCAAATGCAATAAGTCTTCCCACTATTCCTTCAAAGGTTAGTGCATTTCTTGGTACACATCTCAACTCCTAGATGGCTGAAACTCTAATAGCATATATAGGAAGCAGAGTTCTTAAGAATTTTTTATTAACAATATCATCTTCCAAATGACCACCCAAACTTCTTATTGCACTTACCACTTCTTTCATTCTAGAGGCATATTGGGCACCATTCTCACCTTCCTCCATTTTCATGTCATTAAAATTTCCTCTAAGGTTTTCTCTTTTTTCTCTTTGAACATTCTAATCTCCTCCGTAGATATTTTTTAGGACTTTAGACATCTTGAATGCAAAGTCACATTCCTTGATGTCATCAAATTCAGCATAGTTGAGGGTAGAGGCAATGTCTAGCATTGCTTGATTGTGCTCCTTCCTTTTGTTCAAATCATCTATAGTAAGGGCTCTAGTTGGATCTACATGTTCCACTGTGATTGAGGTTTTTTCATAATCACCTATTGATCCAAAGTGTAGCTTGATTAGACTTTTCCATGCAGTGAAGTTATCTTTGTTGAGCTTGGGAACTTCTCTCTTGGACATCTTGATCTTCCTGCTCTAGTACCTTTAAACTAAATCAACAGATGGCTCTGATAATAATTTTTAGAAATGCTTTAGAATAACTAGGGGGGTGAATTAGTTAATCAAGGTCCAAATGTTGCAATAAAACTTTTCATCAAGTAAAGTGATCCCATCAAACTATTCATTCATCCAAGCTTAAACTTTTCCTACTTAGCAAGTTACTATAAATCAACATGCAAGCATAACACATGAAGAATCAACACATAACATAGTGATTTATGCGGAAACCCAATTTGTAAAAAACCACCAATAGCATGCTACTCAATTCTCACTCTTCTGAAGTGATTCCCTATGAAAGGCCTATCCTGTTAAAGGCTACAATGCACTATTTAATGTGACCTAGTTAAAGGATTTTACCACCCTATTAGAAGTGGGCTTGGTTAGAGGACTTTAGAACATTCACTTGGAATGCCACCCTATTAAAAGATTTACAAATAGTTGTTAAACCAACCTAAGTCCATAGGATTTTACCCTAACTGATACAATTTCTAGAGAGTAACAATAAGGGGTTTTGAGCTGATTACAGTTCACAACCTATCTTGTAGATTTTAGATCTCTATTTAGCTCACAACATTTGCCTAGCTTTCAATCTCTTCAGTTCTGATAGTTTGTTCTCCTTTTTCAAGCTTTGTCTCCATGCTCATTGTACCACTGCAATCTCTATGTGACCATTTATCAAAGTAGAGTCTATGTGCTTTGTTCTTCTTCACCTTGATGTCCTCTCCTTGACACCCTTCAACCACTTCACAATTTGGCACACTAGAAACTCTTGCTTCTTGGCCTATGACTCCTTAAATAGAAGTCTAGAAAATATTTTTCCCATTTTTCCCTCCTTTAATTTCATTTTGAATGGATTAGGTAGGATTCAATGAATCTAACCCATATCTTCTCTTTTCTAGAAATATCATGAAGAATCCTCTTGAATTCGCTCAAAAATGGTTTACTTAAAATTCTATGCCTCCATCTCATCATCCTTATCCTCCATCTGATTCACAAAATTCAAGGTAACAACTTTAGCAGCTCAGATTTGGCAAGTTTTTGACTTTTCAAATAATGTAGCAACTCAGCACTATTGAAATTATGGTGCTCGACACATACTATGTTACTCAGGATCAACTACATTTTATTGATGCTCGACACCTATTGTGGATTCACTTGGCTTCTACTAAGTTCTTCTGGTGCTCGGCCCCTATTACTTTTCTTATCTCCTGAACACGCTTGGCTCCTTCTATATCACTCACTACACACTAAAATTTGTATTTTCTCGACACTAATTGAAAATTTGCTTGGCTCTAACTAGCTTGCTTAGCACTCACTAATGAACTTAGTTAAGCTTTGCAGTCAACCTTATTGCAACTTATACTTCTAAATTTTTAAGTGTGGCCAACCTCTGTATCTTTAAGTATATTATCAATACATTATTTTACCATTGTCTTAATTGATCCTTGCACTTCATTACAAAACCATAACTCAACATTTTCCTTAAGTACTTTTGTTACATCTTATTGATTAAATCCTCTTCATCAATCAACTAAGTGATAGTACTTGGATCTTAAAAGCAATTTTCATTCCAGCAAATAGTAGGTTTGACATCAGTGAAAAAATAATGATTGAAAACGTTATTTATCAACAATCTTCCTTCTTTGATAGAACTCTTTTTCAATCAGATTCCAACATCAGTATGATTTGATAATCCATCATTTAGCATGTGAAGTATATTGTGATTCATCTATGTCAAGTATCTAGAAGCATATTTCATTGCTTCATCTACTTCCATTAATTTATTATAATTTTGCATGACAGATACGACCATTATAGAGGCATCACAATAGTTGTTTATTCCCTAAAATTCTAATTCCCTGATATTAGATATCTATACTTTATGCAAAATTTGTTTCACAATATTTTACATGCAATTGGGGAAGTTTCATTTTTTATCCACAACATTTTTTTTTACATTTTCAAAGAGATGTCTGATATTTCTATTTAATTCAACCCTTTCAAATGAGCTATTAGTTTTCTGCATTAATTTCTCCCACATTTCTTGTTTGATATGCTTGACTATTTTTCTTAATCTATCCTTGACATGATGGTCTTCAAAAGATGTAGTTATATTTTATGCAATTGCATTCTCCATATTATTTTTAATTTCAGACGTCTCTATTTCACTCTTTTTTCTTATTTCCTCTACTATCCCTTGCCAATTAGTTGTTTTTTCCCTCATATCCTCCAATTCCTTTTTCAAATCATGGATTTTCTTTGTAGTAGTCTCCTCTTTCTTCTTCACTTTCTCAAATTCATTCTTCAAATCATGGATTGTGTTAGCAATATACTCCTCTATCTTCACATTCTTCAATTCCTACTTCACATCAAGGATTGTATTTGTAATAGAGTCCTCTTTTTTCTTTTCATTTTCCAATTCCTTCTTCAAATCATGGATTTTGTTTGCAATAGACACCTCTTTCTTTGCATTCTCCAATTCCTTCTTCAAATCAAGGATTTTTTTTTGAATTACACTCCCCTTTTTCTTCTTATTATCCAATTCCTTCATCAAATTATGAATTGTCTTTGTAGTAAACTTCTCTTTCTTCTTCTCATTCTCCAATTCCTTCTTTAAATTATGGATTTTCCTTGCAATAGAATCCTCTTTTTTCTTTTCATTCTCAAATTCCCTCTTCAAATTACTGTTTGTATTTGTAGTAGAGGATTTCTTTTCCCTTTCATTCTCAAATTAAATATTCAAATTATTATTTTCCTTGATAGTAGAGTTCAAGTCATTTTTCAATTTATTATTTACCTATGCACTATACTCTACAGACTTGAACAACTGTGCAATAGAAACATTTTCATCCTCAAATCTTTCTATGCTCTCATCCAATTCTTTTGTCTTTTTTTTCAGTTGTTCATCCATCTTTTCTTTCTGCACAATTGCCTATGTAGAAGAAAAATTAGTTATCCTATTTTGTATTTTTTGAACCTGTTCTACGTTGCTTTCTCCTTGGCCTTCATTTTTTCTAGGTTTTCTTGTTACTTTTTTATTTGCTTTGCAAGCCTTCTTTTATCCCTCTCTTCTTTCAAAAGTCTAGAGTAGATCATTTTATTGGTCTCTTTTGATATATTGATTTTGTCAATATTTTTCACTTTCGAGGAATCCATGTGGAGACTACGAAATTGTACATTATTAGGATTTATTGGACTTTTTGGTAGATTATTACCTTTAGCTAGGGGCATAACAGCCATTAGGTTCATCATTTATGTGTTTGGGTCATAATTTGGAACTATACTATCAGTATTAGATTCCTGATGTTCATCAACTACATCACTTTTCAACATCTTCATAATTTTTTTTTTTTTTTGTTTGATCAATTTTTTTTTGCAAAGTCATTTAAACAAAAATCTAGGTTTGCTGACACAATTGAGTGTCTAAAAGGTAAATTATCACTTGTATTGATGTATGCTTATCCAATGCCAATTAATCCACCTATAATTTTATTTTGAGAATTTCCAATAACCTGAAGATGACATATTCCAAAACCTAGTCTTTTAGGTCCTCTTCCATCCCACTCGACAAGAGTTCACTTTTCTAGTTCTACCTGACCTAGGGTTTTAGTTATCTTCGCTTTATTAAGAATTGGGAGTCTAGGGATTCTATGAATCATTTTCTTCATTATTTGAATAGGTTGATCCAACCATAACTGCCCATTATGTACACAACTCAGAATAGATCACATCTATTTGACCTAGAAATCTCTTGGTATATGAGAGACATGAGTCAAGCCCTTGGTTTTCAAATGTTGATGTTTTAGTTTTAATACATTGTCCATACATTATTCATTGAATGCCTCATTCACTTCTATGGTTCTGAGTTCTTAGATTGAGTAGTGATAAAAAGAACTAATGTCATACATGAGTAATATTTTAGGCAAAATTTGAGATTGTGTACTAGCTAGGTCAAGTGCCTCTATAATTGTTGGACTTAACTTGAAATTTGATTCCTTGCAATCAATTCCACAAACTAACATTTTAGAACCTTTCTTTTTTTTGTTGCCAGAAGATGCCATTTCTCAGTTGGGTTTTTGAAAACTTCAAAAATCTTCAACAACAATCACTTAAATCATTCGGAGGCTCTAGATTCTCTCTTCACAAATAGCTCTATAAATTTGTGGTAAAACAATGCCTTCGATTTCTTCTTTTTAACAAATTTCCACCTTTCAATCATCATTAATGCTTCATACTTCATACTCGGTCATGACAGGCTATCCTCCAGTTGGTTTAGTCTTTAATTCTTGGAAGACATCTATAGCTTGGTAGAGTCACCATCACTCAGTTGGAACTACCAACTTGAGTCTACAACAATATGTAACCTGACCTTTCTCGATAAGCTCTTCTACTTTCCATTATGCTTGATGATCCCTGTGCATCTTGAGTGCTAATTGGATTATTCTTTCTACTGGCTGGAACTGATGTTATATTACTTGTTTTAAATCACAATCCCAGTGATCTCCATAGGGAACTAAGTTGAAGTGTTTGGACCACCCAACTCATTGACTTGGGTGTCATCTTCGTTTGCATTCTTTGGAGATTTTGGTACCCATTGTTGCCTCATTTGATTTCTGATATTGTTAGTTTTGGCTTTCTTTTCATCTTCAATTCTGCTTATGTTCATACAGTTCTTGGCAAGATATCCAAGTTTTGTACAGATAAAACATCTCTTAGTAGTGTCTCTTTTTCTCATATGATCTTTCACACAATTTTCTCCAATGTACCCAAATTCACCACAATAGTGACATCTACACCATGTATTGCAATCCTATCCAGATAATGTCTTTACAATTTGTTCTGCTTGGTTTTGCACTGTAAAGATTTTGTGTTCTTGTTTCTTACAATTATGGCATTTACCTTCAAACTTAGGTTTCTCTTTACATTCAATGGCTCTATTACCATGCTTATTACAACTATAAAAAATTTCATTGAATTTTTCTTTACCATTACTCTAGCATTTATTTGACGTATGACCTATCTTACCACAATGATTACAAGTAGGTCTTTGATTCTTTTGAGTTCCTTGCTAAGATGATTCACCTTCTTCTGTGTATCCTATTCCAACTTTTCCTTTGTGTCTATATTGACTTTGTTCATTCAATTGATTGATTATTTCCTGAGACTTCATCATTTTTTCATAGGTTTGCTTTTAAGTGTTGAGATCATTCTATAGTTTTTTTTTATCTGATCTTAGATTCATAAGTTCTTCATTTTCATTGGTGAGCTAATCAATGAATTCCTCTTGTTGAAGGGATAGATGTTGAATTTCATTGTTCTTTTCTTCTATCTCTTCTTTGGCTTTGTCTTTTTCTTCCATGACTTCACATTATCTCACTGATTGGATTTATTGTTCTCTTTTCATCTTTCTAACTTCTTCTTGAATATTGGAATTTTTTTCTAATAGATCTTTGATTCCTTCATTAGCTTCATCTAAATTTCGTTCAGAATATATATCTTCAATTCTTTCTTTAATGTAGAGATTTTCATTCATTTGTATTGCAAGATCTTCCCTTCTTTTCAATGATTGAGAGATTTTCTCCTTTTCTTTCTTTAGTTTCTCAATGGCCAATTCAAGATCCAAATTTTCATTGTCAATAGTCTTATCTCCATTGTCTCTGATATTTTCTCAAGATATTAAACTTCTGGTGTGAGAACCAAATATGCTCTTATACCAATTGTTGGAAATATAAGGTATGCAAGGTAATTGAGAGGGGAGGGGCGAATCAAGAACCAATAAATCTTTTATCTTATTTCACCAATTAATCCTTCATATAATATTTTGATCTAATTGTATGCATGAAAGAATGAAAGAAAATAAACATTCATAACACATTTACACAAGATATGGTGACCAAGAAACCTTCCAATTAGAAAGTAAAATTGAAGTGGGGATGATACCCACAAGCTTTAGTACTATAGTATAAAGTTAACCTGTTAAGGCTTACAATTGACCACTTCTAGTGATCTGTCCTATTAGGAGCACTAAAGACTATGAGGTCCACCTTTTCAAAGGATTTACAAACATAGAATGAAGTATTCACTAAGTTAGGAGATTTAGCAAAGAATATTGAGTCTACCCTATTAAAGGATTTGGCTGATGCACCTGTTAGGATGAACCAATGGTTGATCTCTAATTTTTAACTTTAATTTGGTGGTTGAGATTCTTTGAATTACAATGATCACCTAATTTTGATAGATAATACTTTTTTTTCCATTATACTACTTGTAGCTTTCTTTAATTTGCACTCTTTCTCATCATGTTATATTCACACATCTTATTTGGATATAATACAGTGCATTACATATATATACCAATCCAAATTAAAACTTATTGGAGTCAGCTACAATACCAATGTCATCATAATCCACAAAGTTGGCCCAACTATTGTAACTTGGGTTCTGAAGATAAACTCGGTGATGTTCTGATAGATGGAAAATACTGTCAATGCTCGACAATCTTTGGCACTTAGTTAAACTTGAAGCTCAATCCATACTAATCACTTCCAAGTAGCTTGGTTAGCACTATGTGACTCAATGAACTCTAAGAAACTCAGTAGCAATTGGATCACTCGGTTGACACTACATGACTTGGTCAACACTAGATCCACTTTGTTAACCCAGTGAGCTTGGTAGGCACTATTGGACTTGGTTAACACTACAGAGATCGATTAACACTATGATCTTCTTTACTTCTACTAACTGGCTTGATAGCCTTTGCCACACTCAGTTTGCATTGAACTTTGTCTTTGAAGCTCAATAAACATTGTATAGCTCAACAGACACTGCAAATTGACTCAGGTGCTTGATAGACACTATATTCTAACTACTTAGCTCAAGAACAACTAAATCACTTGGTTAACACTAAAAACTAAATGATAAGCTCAGTAGCAACTGTGGAGCTTGATATCAATGTAATCAATTGCCTAATTGTTGAGTCACTGATAAACAAATTGACCTTTATGTAAACAAGAACAAGTAACTTGTGAACATGAATGTCTTTTGTGTACCTTTTTTAATCATTAGTAATTTTTCTTGCATAGATTCAACAATGTGCTAAACATAATTATATCTTACTTCTACCTTGTTAGGCGAATCACCTCGATAATGGATATTATAAATCATTTCAAGAACACTGGCACCCACTTCCTTATTATTGTCCAATCCCAAGCAAATGTATGAACAATGAAATAGTATTCTAAACCCATGGCACAAAAATACCATATTTATAAGGAGGCTTATGATCTCTATCTATTTTAACACTAACACTAGTATTATCAATAGATGAATCTGAGCTTATTAAAACCTTAATATAAGAATCTTGAAAAAATCTTTCTATTTTTTCATAAGCATGTGCTAGCTTATCCAACTCAATGTGCATGTTAAAGCTATCTGATTTAAACCCTAGATCTAACACAATACAAAATTCACTCTTAATTATGGATAAAATTTCCTCCTGAGTGTTTGGTTTACAATTTCCTTTCTATTTTCATCATAATTTTGAGTGCATAACATTAAAATTTGTATGTCAACCAATACTTCTATTAAATTTGAAATATTTTCTCCCCTTTGTGGATATTTCCACTTATTAAACAATGAATGTCTAATTCCCATGATTCTCCTATTTCCAAGGATAATAGGATAAAAAATATCATGATATTCATCAGTGAAACTTGGGGTTTTTACTAGTACCCTGAGGTCTATTATGTCTTTCCTTTAGCTTGCACTCATAATGGAGGTTTTTGACTTTGTTTTTCCCATGCGTGCTACTGGTATTACAAAAACTGCAAGCCCTGCTTTACAAATTTCAGACCTAGGACCTCTATTGTTGCACTACAAAAAAAATAAAAATTAAATACCCAGAATCAAGATTTGATTATTCCAATTTGAATTTGAGTTGCATTAGATTGGTGCTAGAAGAGACAAATGGTACTCTCTTGTGATCCTCAAGTTTTAGTCTTCAAACATAATTCAATCACAGTCTCTAAAAACCATACAATCTTGACTCTCGAATTCTCAAAAACTTCATATTCTTAAAAAAATCAAAGGAAAAGTTTAAAAGTTTAAACCTAATTAATTAATAGTTATTGATGGTTTAAAGTATTATACAATGTACATGTAAGTTTAGTAGGTAAACTTCCACTTTTTAAGTTAAAGCTACTAAGTAGTAAGTTACTAACATTAGTAATATAAATAGTACATGTAAATAATAATTAATTGCATTGGTACAATTCTTAAATAAATTAAATAATAAAAAATAAACTTATAAATCAATTGCCCAATATGAATTTCGGGTCAAGTTGGGAAATGTTATCATTGTTTCCTTGAGTCATCCAAGATTGTGGCATGTGTCACCCAATATTAATAGTGATATGACATACATCATGATTCTAGATGACTCTAGGAAATAGTGATAACATTCCTCAAACAGATCCAAAATTCATCTTGGGTCGTTGATCTTTCTTTTAATCAATGGTATGATATAACAAAGACTAAGAGTATAATTGTCATCGCTGATCAAAGTGAGTGAATTTGGGACATGATGACATGTGTCCTAATTTCAAGAAGAAATTAACTTTTTGTTATACATTTTAAAATTAGGCCCAAAATAGAGTCAAGGCCTTTGATCTACTTACATTTAACAGTCAAAATCAATTCCTTTCATGATAAATTATAGAACTGTGAACATGCAATTTGAAAAGTTTAAGTGATACATAACTAAGCAATGAACAAACACATGTCACAGTTTTGGATGAATCTATGCAAAAGGGAAAACATTCCCTAAATCAAATCAAAATTCATCTTGGATCATTGATCTTTATTTGAATCAATGATCAAAGATAAGAAAGACTACAACTGCCATCAGTGATCGCATTGCCGCTTAAGTAAATTTGGGACACATGTCCTATTTTTAGGAAGAAATAGATTCCATGTTATAACTTTTTAAAATTAGGCCCAAAATAGAGTCATGATCATTGTTCTATCTTATATTTGATGGTCTGGATCAATTCCTTTCACATAACAAATATTTAATTGTCAATTTGTTGCAACTGGTAGGCTAAGTACTATCGCAATCCAATAATTGCATTATTTCTTAGATTTACTATATTAACTAGCATTTAAATCATACACATCCAGTTAAAACATACAAATTATTTCTTGATCAATGATGATATTATTTGCCAAATCAAGTTATATAGTGAAGTTTAGGAAGTCAAAACATCACTACTTTAAAACTTTTGTTGGAACTTTTTAACATTTTCTAAGCAAGATTTTCATTTGAGGGTATAATAAAATTTAAAATTTAAACAATTTTAATTTTGACTAGAATAAAATTAAACATGAAAATATAAAATTATAATTGCTTAATAATTATAATACTCATACGATTATAATCATTAATTGCTAAATAATGATGATTTAATTTTATAATCATACAATTTTGACTAAATTAAAAATATTATTCAAAATATGATTTAAAAAATTCTCATCATATTTAAATAAATTTAGATTTGAAAATAGGAATTAATGAATTAATATTTAATATATTATATGAACATTTTTATATAAGTTTTTTTTTTTTTTTTAATTGGCAAAATTGGATGAGCCACTAGATATATATTTATATAAAGTAAAAACTAGTTCAAGAGCTCAACTAGGAAAGAACTAGAAAGAAAACCCAGCATCATCACAATATTTACAATTGACTTAACATTGATATTTACAATCTGACTATATTGATGAACAACCAATCAAAATTCAAAATTTATCGAGTTTTACAATTTCATCACATAACAGGCATGGGGGACTCGAATTAAGATTTTCAACATTCTATAAAACATGCCTAAAGTGAGGAGAAAAAAAACCCAACAAGATAGAAAGATACCACTATTCTATCTTTCATTCATATCCTCGCTAGAAGCACCCATTACAGAGAAGCCCCATCCAAAATCTGGACATGATGCAAGAGCAACATCCCAACCTGAACTCAAGCCCTCAATAGCAACATCTAAAGTGCTAGCAAAAAAACTAGTGTATGAAGGCATGCCCCAACCACTAGGTATAGTGACATATGGATGCAGAGGTCGATTAGTTTCTACTGAGACATGGTGACCAAGACCAGGATCTTTGAAAGCTGAGAACAACTAGGCACTAGGTTCACCGACCAAATGAGTTGGGGTGGCCAAAGGTATCTTCACTTGGGTAGCTTTTGCTCGAGCATCAGAAATTGGAATCCCCAAAATGTCAATCAAATAAAAAGTAACTTTCTTCACCTCCTCAATCAACTGGAAACCTAGAGCACGAGCTATGAATTGCAGGGTCTTGAGCAAGAACTGAGTATTATGCTTCTTGAAGGTTTTTTGCATCACTTCAAAGGTCATCATGGCCTCATGGTTCTTCATGAGCATGGTTCTTGAAAATATGCCACCAACTAGGGCATTACTGATCCACAAATCATAGTTCTGCATCACACATTTCAATTTATTATTAGCCCAGAATTTTGGCTGAACCACCTTGATGGCGATAATTTCTAGTCTCAATGAAGATTGAAGAAGATCCATGGCAATGGATAGAAAAATGGAGACCAAAGTTGAAGGGAATAAAACATTCCTTGCGGATGTAGAGAAAAGATCCTCCCCAATTATGCTTCAAATCGTGCACCAAGTGTATAATTTTGATTTTTTTTAAAAAATCAATATAGTTTATACAATTCAAATTGTATGATGCATCATAACTTTATCTTTAACCAACTATTTTTAATTTATTTAATATTTTAAACTAAATTATTATAACTATTAACTAAGAAAATTAATTATTATTATATAAATAGAACTATGTGGTACTAGCCTGACCATGCATTCATCTGCCATCAATTATCAAAGTTTACTAGAGTTTAGACCATACAAATTTTTATTTCAATAGTCTTTAACTATAATTCATAAATCAATTATGAAACCCTAAAGGGAAAGTTGTAACCCTTTTTTTAATGTTTAATAGACTAATAGTTCAATTTTTATAACAAAGTCACAAACCAACATTTTAACAGTGCATTTGAAAAAATCATCACTCTACAACAATTACAGTTAAAACCAAACAATTTAATTTTTAAAAACAACATTGAACAACAATTCACACATTTACAAGAACAACAAACTGAGAAGCCAAAAACTAGTTTTTTCATTGATTATATTCAAGATTGTTTACATATTCATAGCAAAAATATTCAAAATAGTTGATTAAATCAATCTAATTTTACTATTTGCATGCAAGGGAAAGGCTTAATCTATCAAAAAATAGATTACTAATAATAGTTTTTATCAAAAAATAGACTTCTTAAAACTTCTTTTTTCCCTAAGAGCATGATCTCATTAAATAGGGAACATGGATTCATAGAATAGGGAACAAGCTTTGAGCCTTCAATCATAAAGGTCTTCAAGCCCCTCCATGAGGAATCTCTTAGAGATGATAATATCATTGAATTAGTGCAACCATGTGAAGTCAGTGTCCCTGACGTCATCCAATTACAACCACTTTCACAGAAAATTCCTCCCAAGTCATGCCCACTTATAATGGTGAGTCACTTGTCATTCATTTAGGCCTAGTAAAAAGGGATTCTTTTGCACAATGCTCCCTATTTCTTTTTCCCAACACTTTTCCACTTCGTCTAGAAAAAGGGATCCCAATGCTTGGGAAATGCTTGAGGAATACAAGGATTTTGATGTCATCTTCTAAAAACATTTCCTTAAAAATATTACACATGAGCATCAAATATCTAGTTGATCCCCTCTTAGGTCGAGAAAAGACACAAGGAAGCGAGAGGTAATGTCTGTGGACATGCAGTATCTCTTCTTGTTTCTTAAGAATTCATAGTCAATGACCATGAATAAAGTATAGTGAAAAAAAGGCCTAGTGGAATCTTCCTTGCAAACCATAGCGAACACATCCTCTGGTATCATTCCTAAAAAGGGATTTTGCAAATCCATTGTGTTTCATCTCAACCTAATTACTGTACCTATGACCGAACTAGAAAAAAAACTACACCTAAGAATTTTTGCATACTACTAGAATTGAGTACAAAAAATAGAATTGAGAATTTGATAGTGATAGAGGAGTTCAAGAGACTCTTTAATAGCAATTACATTAATTTGTTTGTGATTTTTCATATCTTTATTTTTCATATTCTAATTTATTCACAAGTATGGTAAATGTACTCGCATTAATATCAAAGTGTTTAGCAAGCTGGCCAAAAATGGAATGTACTAATTATAACTGTCACTCCCACAATCTCGCATTTATGATTTTAACCTCGATATGATTTTCACTACATTCCAATTAATGGTTATCATGCAAAAATTTCCACATGTCTCCATTCTAGAGAATTTATGTGGCTCCTAGTCTTTTCGAGTAACTGACCCTAAAATGCATCTTATGTCATTGATCTCTAATTAATCAACAGTTGATAAAAGTAATATATTGATGATACCAAAGTGATGGCAAAGGAGTTAGTGGAATTATTAATAATGGACACTAGTCGCTACACTTGGCAACCATGAAGCCTTAATATTTCTAGCCACTACGCTTAGCAAGTTTGCTTTCAAATTAAACAATTTTTCAATTTTCCACCAAAGATTAGCCATGACCATTATTATTTGTTTCCCTACTAAACAATAAATTCTCCTCTCAAATTTCAAAATCATTTTGGGCAAACCAAAAATATTGCCACCTTTTATTTATGTGCCAACAAGGAGTTTTTTTAATTTGCCACATTTTTTCTGATTTTTTTTATGGCAAAAAAAAATTCACAAACATAAAATATTTCCTTTCCCTATATGGAACAAAAAAGTCACCCTAGAGATGAAAATTTTCCTGCCCATATAATGTTAGATTCGCCAGCATTTTACATATTTTTTCTGAGAGAGGCTTCTTAAAGTTATCCCTAGGTGTATGTGTTACCCTATTTTCCTAGATACCAACTTGCAATGGCTCCCTCAATGTTTGCAATTCCAAGATTGTATCACATCTTGGGTCTTTCCCTTAAGGCTTCTGGAATGTTGACCCCTAACCTATCTTGGAACAAAGATCCCTTGCTTGGATTTATACAAGCCCTTTCTCTATAACATCACATCCTTCCCTTCTCAAATTAAAATAGTAATAGGTCTTGAATAAATATACATCTTTATAACATAACTAATATTATTCAAATATTATTCTTATTAATATATTTATGTGATGTATATATTAGACCATATACTAATTCTTTGTCTCTAATAGAATATAGATATGATATTTTGTGATTCGATATCTTACTCGCAAATGTGTTACAATGTCATTTGTTGTTGTACTATGTTTGTTAGTACTCTAACATTTTTATTTATTTTTTTATCTCTTCCTTTATGACGAGTAAAATATATTTATAATCTATTATTCTTTCTTAGAATAGCAGATATAATATGTGTGTATTTTTTATGTTAAAAGCAATGATTTTATTCTTTGTTAAATATCCTAGATACAAAGAGGTTGCATCTTATGGAGAATAGAGATGTTATTTGATAATGACTAGTTGATCCTTAACATTGAACATCACTATATTCAATAATTATCATTGATTTACAACTCGTTGAGTTTGAATAGTATCACCCCATGTTGTAATTAACACTTCCATTATTGACAGTTGTCATTGATCTAATTTTGACTCCCTAAGATAAATAGCTTCCTCATTTATATAATAGAAATATGTTTATCCACTACTAACCATAAGTATTGTTGAAAAATTGATAATGATCTTAATTTGCTTTCATCATGCTCAATATCATTCCATACATATCACTTTAGTATTTGATGGTGTCGTTATTTGACCTTAAATATGTTATTAGAAAACATCAATGAGTTAATTTGATATTCTTTGTCATCATTTGACCATATGATTAAGAGGCGTCATTTCTTCCAATTTATTTTGTAGTATTAATCTATACTACGATTATCACTATGGATTATATATTGATATTAATAGTGTTTTATACATGTTCATGGTAAAAATAATCTTTTAACTAAGACAAATAGTTAGAATTCTAATGTTTTCTATTGTTATCTCCATGTCATATATTTTTTCATGTCTTACTTTCTATATACCTTTCTCCTTTGGCTAGACCATTGCAGACTTCCTTTATGGATATAATCATAGCTTCACATACTTTATGAGCCATCATTGACTAGATGATAGAAGGTTGGTCATGAATTTATCCTTGATGACATCTTAATGGGAAACCAATTCTATATGAGCTTAATGAATAATCAATGGTAGAAATTGATGCAAGAGCATCTTGGGTTGCCTTTTATCCTACACTTTTGTTCATTTTGATAGTTCAAGTTGAGTTCTTTTCAGACCTTGTTGAGCTCTTTAGTTGTTCCTTTGGTGGCCGAGTTCCATTAGAGTGAACTGAGCTATTCCTATGTTGATCGAGTGATCCTTCATATGCTGAGTGGACCTATTGTTAATTATGCTCAAGTCTATCTTTGACTAATTTTTTTTGTGTTTGGTTCTCAGCTAGATTTGAATCTTGCAGTTAATTTAGTTTGTGAATTTATTAATAGGATCTTTTATAGGGATGAGTATTGACCATTTTGAGGTCAGCCTTTCTCTGATGTAATCTTCTAGAATCTTTTGTAGGTCATTTTGGAAAATACAAGTAGAGGTATTTGGTTTAGCTTTAGGGAGAACTTAGAGGAATGGGAGTTAGAGAAGATGTTGCAAGTTTGAAACTTAGGATAGAACTTAGGAATATATTTTGTATCTGGTCATAACCTAGAAGGCCTTATAGTTGGGCATGTATGTTGAACATTTGATGAATGCATAAAGTATTTATTCTCTCTCTGCTTGGTGTTGTTTCCTATGTTTTTCTTCTATTGTGTTTACTCAACAAGGTGGTTGGACAATTGAGTGTTCCTTTGGCCCTAATTGTCATCCCTCCTTGCATTAGGTGGTATTAGAGCTTAAGGTTCATTCTTTTGGAGATTGGATTATGTAAAATCCTAAGTTGATTTGTTTGTAGGGTGGCAGATTTGAGGATTTGACTTAGAACTTGTAGAGTTACGATCTTGCAGGAACCTAATTGTACAGATGGTTTAAGGTAGAGGGAATGTTGACAATGCTATATTAGATACATTGAGACAAATTTTAGCCAAATTAGATGATGTGGAGATAGCTTAGAGGAGAGGAGCACATCTTGATGATGTGAGTGATGATGAAGCTATAGCAACAAACCCTAATCCAGAACATGAAGAAGATCAAGATGAGGAAAGATTGTTGAGAGTATTGTCTAGGGCACATTCAAAGACTTTTGTAGAAATTGCTCCTTATGATGGAAAATTGGATACCAATGTTGTGTTGGATGGAGAATTTCTTTGAGTTTGAAAATTCCCCTGACAATAGGAAGGTAAAAATTTCAATTACTAGGTTGTAAGGTCATGCCTCACTATGGTGGGAGCATTTGCAAACTGATATACAAAGGAAAGGAAAGAAAAAGATCAAGATTTGGCTGAATATTGTGAACAAGGTAAAGACAAAGTTCCTTCCTATTGATTACCAAGTTATCTTGTTGGAAAAAATGAAAAATTTGAAACAAAGGGACATGACTATGAAGGAATATACTGAGAAATTCTATAGATTGGACATCAGATCTAGACATGTGGATGATGGTGTTGAGAAAGTTAAAAGGTACCTAAATGGATTGAGATATGGTATTCAAGATGAAATAAGTTTTGTGAAATTGGAAATTGTCGAGGAAGTATATTAATATTCCTTGAAAGCTGAAGAGATCTTGACAAATAAGAAAGAACAAAGAAAAAGAGGTGGAGGTGAAAGATTCCAAAGAGGTAGAGGTATATCTTGTGGAAAAGGTGGCAGATCTGACAATACTATGCAAGATGAGGCCAAATTTCAATGGAAGAATGATGACAAAGGAGAGACCGAGTGGAAAGGTGGTAGTTCTTATTGAGGAGGTACCAGTTCTTACCAAGGAAGAGATAATTCTTATTCTAGAGGTGGTTTTCATGGTAATTTTTTCAAGTGTGGAAAAGAAGGGCATAGATCATTTGAGTGTAGATCCTATGAGAATGAACAAGGTAACAGAAATGCTATGGTTCAAGAAGACATTGAGGTTTCACCAAGTGGACCTAAGGCTAGAGAAAATATGATGGTGAGAAGAACCTTATGTTAAAATGGAAGTGATGAGGAACCTATTCTAAGGAGAACTCTTTTCAATAAAAAATGTAAAATAGATGGAAAATGTTGCAAGATGGTCATTGATAGTGGAAGTTCTATAAATTTGGTATCAAAAGAGTTGGTTACTAAGTTACAGTTGTAGAGATTGAAGCATCCTAAACCCTATCATGTTTCATGGATCAAACATGAGCATGAGATATTGGTAAGTGAATGATGTATTGTGAAGTTTAAGATTGGACATTATTTTGTTGAAGTTCTGTGTGATATTATGTCTATGGATTGTTGTCATATTTTGTTGGGTAGACCTTGGCAACATGATAGATATGCTCTACATGATGAAATATTGAATCAATATACTCTTCGGGTGAATGGGAGAAATAAAATATTTTTGCCTTTGATTGAAAGTCTAGATGAGGTTAATTGTACTACTGTGAGAATTTGCATGGTTAATGGAAAGAAATTTGAAAAAGAAGTGAAGAAAAATCAAGTTTCCTTTTCCATTATTTTTAGGAGACCGAGTTGTGATAATCATAACTGAGTGATAGGAAATAGTGGTAACCAAGTACCAAGCAGTGGTGACCAAGTAACAAATAATGGAAATCGAGTGATAGTAGAAGCTGGTAGTATTGACTAAGTACCAGAAGAAATTACCAATTTGTTTAACAAGTATAAATATATTGTTCTAGAATATATACCTAATTGTTTACCACCAGTAATAAGTATAAGTCATTTTGTGGACCTCGTTCCTAGAGCTAATTTACCAAATAAAGCACCTTATAGATTGACACGTATAGAGAATGAAGAACTTAATAGACAAATACATGAGTTGTTGCAAAAAGGTTTGATAATCTAAGTCCATATGCTATACATGTTGTATTAGCACCTAAGAAG
>CM053792.1:104083293-104091394 GCA_028749045.1 Cupressus sempervirens | reverse complement strand
GCACCCTACTCTCTCTCTCTCTCTCTCTCCTCTCTCTCTCTATGTGAAAAATCTATCTCTCCCATCTCCCTACTCTCTCCCTCTCCCTCTCCCTCTCTCCTTCTCTCTCACCCCCTACTCTCTCTCTCTCTCTCTCTCTCTCTCTCATCCACAAACACTTTCATCCCCTTCTCTCTCTCTCTCTCTCTCTCTCTCTCTCACTCTCTCTCTCTCTACTCTCTCTCTCTCTCTCTCTCTCTCTCTCTCTCTCACTCTCACACACACACACACACACACACACACACACACACACACACACACACACACACACATCCCCTACTCTCCCTATCTCTCACTCTCTCCCTCTCCCATACCTTACTCTCCCTCTCTCTCACTTTCTCCCTCTCCCATCCCCTGGTGCAGGAGCGCCTAGGCATTAGGATATTGAAGATGATCCCAAAGAATATTTTAATGATTTAATGTAAATCCATATGTTGGATGTGGTATTCCATGTAATGGAATAAATTGTAATGCCTGAGGGCAATAAAATTGTGAAGTTGTCACTTAGTTGTCATTCAAGACCTAGATTAGTCAAAAGGTCAAATTTGTATAAAAAGCCATGAAAATGCTACAAATCATGTAGAAGGTCTTAAATATGTTATTTGGACATGTCTTAGGTGTTTTAACAAATTGTGGAGTCAATTTTTTTAAGTGTCACAAAAGTTGTCAAAATGCATAAAAGTTGTAAAATATGAAACAATGCAAAAATGCATTAAAAGTTGTCAAAAGGAAGATGAAAGGTCATTAGGGTAGTTAATTAGTTTCTAACTACCTAAATATGATGTATTGGTCAAACCAAATTATATTGGAGGGAATAGAGAAAGGGGAGAACATTTTGGAACAATTAAGTGAGTTTGAATCTCTCGTTTTGATTGTTTTTTTTTGTTAAATTGCTATTTCTAGGCCTTGTATGGCCATTTAAAGCCTAGAAATCCTATATTTTTATAATGGTTAGATATTATAATGAATAATCTTTCTTATTCTTTTGGTTTGATCAATTTTCATTAACTTTGGAGGAAGATATGAGGTTTTTGGTGGAAGTTAGTATTTGCAGATCCAAGATTTTTTAGAACAGTCATATTAAAATGTGTGGTAAAAATGCATATGGAAGAGTTAAGAACTCTAATTATATTAATTGGAAAGATATTTGAGTAATATTTCATTTCCTATTGGTTTTGTTCAATTTTATGATGATTTATGGAATTTATGACATTTCTAATGAAGATTGGTTTTAAAGCCCTCTTCAATGGAGTTGCTAGCAAAGAGTTGTGATGGTATAATGATTTCTAGATTGGAAAAATAAATGGATTACATATTTAGAAACTAGAATCAGTAATAATGATTTTGTAATTGGTTTGGCTCCATTTAGTTATGTATTGTGAAAATTATATGATGCCTTAGGCGGATTGGGAAAATGAACTTTCTATTTAATGATAGAAAATAGGTCTCGGTACTGAGATAATAACTTTTTATCTAACCATTGGATCCTTCTAATTTTGATATATGTTGTGGTTATGCTAATTTTCCACAAAATCAATAAAGGGATTTTGATGATATATTTTAGAACAAAAGCTACAGATGCTTGAGTGTTGATCTATAAAACATGGCAGTGTGGACAATAAGTTTTGACAATGAATTATTTTGTTTTCTAATCAATGATGGGTTTGATCTTGTGTGATGCATCGAATACATTGTTCTTATGATGAAATGAAGATTGGATTAGATGGATCCTATTATTTTTAAGTGTGTTGAGGTATGCTCTGCATTAGAGTGGTATCAGAGCTCAAAAGATTCTGAGCGTGTAGATGGAATCTACATCGGGCAGTGTTGGATTATTTTGGATTCTTGGTATGAAGTTTCTGGTTGCAGATTAGTGCTCGTTCACTCAGCTACAAATGGGTGACTAGGAAGTTCTATCAAAAGATAATGGGATATGATCCAAGCCCATAGATTGGTCCTTTGTGTGTCTCCAACAAACTAGGGAGAGAGGCATGATGGGACTCCCAGGTGAGGGACAGAGGTTGTTGTGATGTGGCATGGATGAGTGGACTATGTAATGGCAGAAGCACCATTGAAGGTGATCAATATAACTCCATTTATGGGAGTCATTATTGAAAGAGAAAGTAGTGGAGGCATTGATGTAGTGATAATGATGAAGAGGCGAAGACAATTGCAGATTCTCACCCAAGCATTTCCATGGGACATGGAAAAATTTAAAGCTCAGGAGTATGGTGCAGGAGCACCTAGGCATTAGGATATTGAAGATGATCCCAAAGTATATTTTAATGATTTAATTTAAATCAATATGTTGGATGTTGTATTCCATGTAATGGAATAAATTGTAATGCCTAAGGGCAATAAAATTGTGAACTTGTCATGTAGTTATCATTGAAGACCTAGATTGGTCAAAAGGTCAAATTTGTATAAAAAGCCATGAAAATGATAGAAATCATGTAGAAGGTCTTAAATATTCTATTTGGACATGTATAAGGTGTTTTAACAAATTGTGGAGTCAATTTTTTTAAGTGTCACAAAAGTTGTCAAAATGCATAAAAGTTGTAAAGCATGAAACAATGCAAAAATGCATTAAAAGTTGTCAAAAGGAAGATGAAAGGTCATAAGGGTAGTTAAGTAGTTTCTAAATACCTAAATATGTATAAATATGATGTATTGGTCTAACCAAATCATAGTGGAGAGAATAGAGAAAGGGGAAAACATTTTGGAACAATTAAGTGAGTTTGAATCTCTCATTTTGATTGTTTTTTTTTTTGTTAAGTTGTTGTTTCCAAGCCTTGTATTGACATTTATGGCATATAAACCCTATATTTTTATAATGGTAAAATATTATAATGAATCATATTTCTTATTCTTTTGGTTTGATGAATTTTTATTAACTTTGGAGGAAGTTATGAGGTTTTTGGTGGAAGTTAGTATTTGTAGATTCAGGATTTTTAAGAATAGTCATATTAAAATGCATGGTAAAAATTCATATGGAAGAGTTAAGAAATCTAATTATATTACTTGGAAATATATTTGAGTAATATTTCATTTCCTTTTGGTTTGGTTCAATTTTATGATGATTTGTGGAATTATGATATTTTTAATGAAGACTAGTTTTAAACCCTCTTCAATGGAGTTGCTGGCAAAGAGTTGTGATGGTATAATGATTTCTAGACTATAAAAATAAATGGATTACATATTTAGAAACTAGAATCAGTAATAATTATTTTGGAATTGGTTTGGTTCCATTCGGTTATGTATTGTGAAAATTATATGATGCCCTAGGCGGATTGGGAAAATGAACTTTCTGACTTTCTGTTTAATGACAGAAAATAGGTCTTGGTACAGAGATAATAACTTTTTATCTAACTCTTGGATCCTTCTAATTTTGATATATGTTGTGGTTATGCTAATTTTACACAAACTCACTAAAGAGATTTCGATGATATGTTTTAGAACAAAAGATACAAATGCTTGAGTGCTGATCTATAAAACATGGTAGTGTGGACAACAAGTTTTGACAATGAATTATTTTGTTTTATAATCAATGATGGGTTTGATCTTGTGTGATGCCTCGAATACATTGTTCTTATAATGAAATGAAGATTGGATTAGATGGATCCTATTATGTTTAAGTGTGTTGAAGGATGCTTTGCATCATCCCCTACTCTCTCTCTCTCTCTCTCTCTCTCTCTCTCTCTCTCTCTCTCTCTCTCTCTCTCTCTCTCTCTCTCTCTCTCTCTCTCCCTATCCCACCTTCTCTGATCCCCTACTCTCTCTCTATTTCTCCCTCCCTCTCTCCCTATCCCACCTCCTACTCTCTCCCCATCCTCTACTCTCTCTCCCTCTCTCCTTCCCTCTTTATTGAAATTCAGGCTTTCAAAGTGCATGCACACTAAAGCATGTATGTGCTATTCAAGCTTGAATTTAAAAAATGCTCTAAATAGTGCATAGACGCTATTTAAAGCTTTGAATTCTACCAAGTCTAAGGCTTGGTTTTGTCTTGGTGATCCAACCCAAAGGTTTGGAGTCTCTAAATTGGTCTGAGATGTGTTTTGCTGCAAAAATACAAAAAATGATTGATTTTTCTTGTGTGTTCTCCTTCAAGTTTCCTCGTGGTTGAGCATCAATAAAATTAAGTTACATGAAATTGTAGATCTCTGTGTTAGCTATATAACCATATAACATATTTTTAATTTGAACTATTTTAGGCCTTTCAACTATAATTTCTTTTGAATGTATGTCCATTTTTTGTCAAAAACCAACATGTGCTAATTGGGTTGTAGATTTTAGCTCGTTCATCAAATTTCACAACTTAGTTTTTTAGAAACTAGACTCCATTCTACACACTTTGAAAAAAAGAAGTTTTGATTTTAGATTAGTTTGCAATCATTTCTAGGGGAAGCACACAAATATTTCATGTTTTTGGGATGTGTCCAATTAAAAAATTCATTAAAAAAATACACATTATAAAATTACCCAAAAAATCTAGGATAAACTACACAACGTTAGGTAACTTTTGACCAGAGTGATTAAAGAATTTCAAAAGAAGTTAAAATTTTAGGGGGGTCACACTTTGCACTGTATTTTTTTTTATATGAAAAAATAGTATCACTTTCTATGGCCCCCTTTTTTGAGGACCTAAAACTAAATGATTTTGAAAAAAATTAGTAGTTTAGAAACTAGATTCAAACGACTACTACTTTTGTTTTTATTACATCTTAAAATTTTGACCGTAACTATCTTTAAATTCTTATCAAAATTCAAAAATTGTTGACTTCAGAAAAAATGTGGCCACTTGTATCCCCTTTTTGGCATCACAACATGGTGCACTTACCCATAAATTGGTCTTGTTTTAGCCCATACCATCATCGGTCCATATCTGCATCATTGTGTCCCAATATTTTACCTGGTATAGTACCCAGTTGATTATAAATTTTGATACTAAGAAAATGTGCCATAAAAGTTGTAGATACTAGCTAGAACATACATTGTGAGTGTTATCATGTTACACCAATTTGTGGTGCCATGTACCTTGAACCTAATTATTATTTAGAGCAACTAATTATGGCTCCATGTTCCTCATTTGTTTGAAAAAAAGCTAGCTTCAAGAGGAGTTTATCACTTTCATTCACTTCCAAGGCATTTGGACCTCAATAAGCCTCACTTCCAAGAAATTGTTTTATCCTTTGTGTTTATCTTTGAGACCTAAACTCCCTTGTGCTAAGTTACGAATGTTGTTCGAGATGTCATCTATTTTTTGATTGTTTTGGCCATTTTGCCTAATTTACTTTAACTATGAGAAAACCCTATTAACTAAATCCTATCTAAATAATGAACTCCTATCTACGCATGTTAATAATGAGAGTAGTTGTACCATATCTCTATGTTTCTCATATTGAATAAAGCTTGGATTTCACACACTTTTAAAAAGACTAGTGATTTGTCCTATTTGATCCTAGTTTGCTTTCCACGTTTCAATTTGTTAGATTGATATAGTAGATTGGTATTTGGTTTCTTGGAATGTAATATGCTATTGTCAATTGATAAGTATTATAAAATACTACAATATAATACAAACACATGAAAAGTTTATTGATTGATAAGTGATATACAACAGGTCTGTTATAGTACTAGTTTGTTTGAAAAATCAAAGAGAAAAAATGCAACTAATTAATAGTTGTTTTATAGATGCAGATATCATTGCTGTAGAGACCATATGTCTATCCTCACCCCTTTTTGTGCATGTCAACTGAAGTACAACGAGATGACTCCATTTTCCCCACCTTGGGCAACCAATCTCATGGATTCCAACAAAAAGAAAAAATGCACAAACTCTGCTATTCTGCAACAAACCCTCAGAGCCAATTAAATAGACAAGTTTTCTTGCTCTAAACATATACCCAATAGCTTAATTGCTTAGGAAATCACTTAAACAAAGCAAAAAACCATTAAAACATAGCAGAACAATGCCTCTTCCACATACCCACTAGCCATTACAAATATGATGTAGGATTATTTCAAATTTTTGTTGGGTTTTGTTTCGGCCCTACAAGATGATGTAGGATTGTTTCAAATTTGTTATCTGCTTGTCCATTTGATTACCATTTTACTTTACTAAATGTTTCCAATTTCATAAACAAAAACCCAACAAAATAAATTTCTGATGTGAAGTATAGTTGAAAGTAGTAGTTGTAACTTGGTTGATTCTCTTTATTGTGATTACTAAGGTTATACTTTATTAATACTATGTATATGTTTATAGGGCATTCAATGGATCCTACTAGTAATATAGAAGATTATGGAAGCATTTCTAGGAAGATCATGCTCTTGTGTGTACTTGCCATTTTTCTTATAGCCCAAGCAGTATTTATAGTAGCATCTTACAAAGATGCTAGAAGACAATGATGCAAGAAAAGAAGAGTTGCTTGTCTTTTCTATAAATGTATTATATATTCCAATGAGATGGATTGCCATGACCAAGTACGCATGACTAGAGGATCTTTAATCAAAATTGCCATTATTCTAAGGGAGAGAAGGATCATTAAAGATACAATAAACATGAAATTGGAAGAACAACTACTCATGTTCCTACATACCCTTGGCCACAATCTAAGGAATCATAAGATTGGTCATAACTTTGGTCACTTGAGAGAGATGGTGAGTCTCCACTTCCACAAGGTCTTGAAGGCTATCATATCACTCCATATCTTTTTGCCCCCTTCTCCAATTACCCCTCTAAAAATTCTTGGGAAAGACCATTTTGATTTGTACTTCAAGGTAAATCTCCTATGGACATGTACTTTGTTGCTTGAGTGTATTGTTATGTATTTGACTATAATATTTTCTACATTAGGATTCTATTGTAGCAATTGATGGGACCCATATACCAGCTACCATTGATGTGGGCAACCAAACAAAATATCATGATAGAAAAGGCAACTTGTCACAAAATGTGATGGGTATTTGTTCCTTTGACTACAAGTTTCAATATGTTATTACTGGTTTGGAGGGTTCAGCTACAGATAGTCATGTTCTTGCTTCAACTCTATCAAGAGTAGATCCACTAATAGTCCCCCCTGGTATATTAAATCATATTTCTAACTATTATATAGTCATTATTATAAATCATAGTGTTTATGTTATTTCATTCATAATATTTATTGGTATTTTGTATAGGAAAAATCTATTTAGTTGATGTCAGCTATCAAAATGTTTCTGGATTTCTCGCCCCTTATCAGTGTATTCGATACCACCTAAAAGAGTTTTCTAGAGCAAACCCGATCAACAATGCACATGAGCTATTTAACCAATTTGAAGCAATGATTTCCTATCTTGAGACATCCAACATCCTATAATATCATGACTCAAACAAAGATCATGTTAGCATGTTGCATACTACACAATTTATTTATGATAGAGGATGGTGTTCCACCTGATGTGGAAATTGAAGAGGACTTTGTTCATGATGGGATAAATGTCCCAATTCTTGAGACTTTTGGGATGACTCAGCGAGATAGAGATGATTGGGGAAATTTTTGAGATGAAATAGCAAAAAGGATGTGGGAGGACTATAGATCTGAACATTAATTGTTCATTTTACTCGCATTAACACTTTTTACTTCAATTTTGAATAGTTAGAGTATTGCATTGACACTTTATATACAATGTTCATTCATTCTAATATATGACTCGACTATTTTTGGATTAAGTAAGTTGTTGACTGTAGTTTTAAATTTTGTATTATGCATATTGAATTATTTTCCAATATCAATTAGTGGTTTGTGGTGGCCAACATTTTGTTCATGTTCAACATTTTTCTCTCTATTTAAATCAACATATACTATCTTGAAAGTGATTATATATAAATATATATATATAAATATATATATATATACATATACATATATATATATATATATATATACATATACATATATATATATATATATACATATACATATATATATATATATACATATACATATATATATACATATACATATATATATATATACATATACATATATATATATATACATATACATATATATATATATAT